>JARHVA010007795.1:352500-392500 GCA_037957365.1 Torreya grandis
TTAGGATTTGAAACCCTAACTCACATGGTGTATTGTGACAAGTAATCCCCTTATCAGGTCTAATGGATCCCTATATTGGTCATGCTCCTACTTAAGAAATGTATTCCCAATTGAAAGTATAGGTGTGTTATATATTATTTGAGCCAAGTTCAAATTTATAGACATGATTCATTTTGTATTGCATACATTCTAGTGAAGGCAATGTGAATCCTATCCCACCACTGGTTAGATTGTCTTCACATTTCCATTTTTATTTCTTTTTTTATTATCATTAGCTTTACTTTGGCTTTACCTTCATATTACATTTTGGTGAACCCAATGTGAAACTAACCCTTGAAAGATTTATTTAACTTTTTTTAATTCTTTTTAACATTATCTTTATCATATATCTATCATACTAGATTAACTCTATCGACTTAGTTGTAATGTTTATGTGTATGTTTTCCAAATGAGGCAAATGGATTGACTCAAATGACCTAGTATAGGTTTACATACTTTTAAAGTTGTAATTCATAATACTACCTTGACCTAGTTGATCTTGTAGACTTTCAATCATCTAGATTTAGCTACTAGGTCAACCCAATTGACCCTGTACCTTCTAAGCACTCAACAACAAGATTCTACAAAGCTTGATCGACCTACTCAACCTAGGTAGAAGAGTTTTGAATCATATTCCAAGGTTCTTTACTAATAAAATTAATTCTCAACATCTCTAATCCACCAAGGTTCCTTCATATCTCTCTATCTCTTTCTTTTCTATCTTTCCTTTCATAGTTTGCATACTTAAAAATTGCCCTTGCATAGTCAACTGGATTGACCCTATCAACCCAGATTTGTGTTCTATCTATTATCTAAATAACTCAGTTGACCCTAGACAACCTTATTCATTTTTAGACCTTTCTTTTGTGGTACAATTTTGACCCTTTTGACCCCATTTTGTATTTTGTGCATATAGTATCAACATTATACCTTGTTTTAAGTTGGAATTAATCTTTATATGATAGTAATTAGTTCATACCTTTCTTTTCTTATTGCTTTCATGTTTGGAATAGTTCATATATTTTAATTAGGGGGTTTATAATTAACCATTTAGTTTGAATATTTCTATTTTATGCACACATGGCCAAATCATTAAATCTAAAGAAGCACTTTAACATTTATCTACCCAAGGCTAACCTACTTGGATTTCATCAAGTCAAGTATAAATCATGGTTAATGATATATTATAGACAATCACCTGACACTCATATTGTTTTGGTGTGTGAAGTGAGTGGGTAGGCCTCAATACCAAGCATGTATCATTGCTACTATAGTCCCTTTTAGCCCAAACTACCTAAAACCATCCATAGATTGTTATCTAGTTCCTTGCTTACAACCAAATTCCCATCACATTTAAAATCATATTTTAAGTAATATAATAAACGTATTAGGTTGACCAATTAGTTAGATATTTACTTTTCAAGATGATTTCCTGGTTTTTACTCAATTATGTGTGCAAAAATGTGTATTATCTAGTACTAGTGAAAGGTTTTGTATTGTGTGCTTCAATTGGATTGGCCAAAATTGATTCAATTGACTATTTCTTTCCCTTCAATTTTTACTTTCCTATATTAGCTACAAAATTTATCTTGTTTTATTTAATAACATGTTATCCACCTTCTCATTTTCACTATATGTTATGCTAGGTCAACCTAGTTGACCATGTACCTTTTTCTAGCCTCTTTACACTATACTAGATTGACCCAGTCAATCATGTAATGTTTACAAACCTTGTTCATTCTTTTCCTATTTTTGTTCACTATATTGGACGACCCAGTTGACCCTATTTATTTTATAGGCCCTATTTCCTGTTCTATGTTGACCCAACTATCCCTATACTATTTTTTTATTTACATATTCATCAATATACTTCCCTATTTCTCCAAATTTACATTTTATTCATCTCTCTTTAGTCAGAATGAAGTCTCCTATCAAAATCTTCTTGGATATCCTTAATCCATTTAGATACTTTATGGGATGTTCATTTCTTCTTTTCTTTTCCTCCCAAAAGAACCATCACTCTTGGGGAATCTCTTCTTTTCCTTCATTTATGAACTATAACATGGTGAAAATAACACCTCAAGATGAAGTTGATGGATTTGATCCTTTCTTTACTTACCAAGATACTTCTCATCTTCAAAATATTCAATCTAATGTGGGAACAATTGATACAAGTTTACTTAATAATACCACTAATAACCCTTCTTTTAATAATCCTCCACCTAATACCAATTTAGAGAATGCTCCTACCAACACCAACCCACCTCCCAATACAACCCAACCTTTATCCCAAGTTATCTTATAAGTGAACGTAATGGAAAATTCTAACACCAACCAAATAATGCAATTCCAATGACATTTAATCAATGTGGCTAATCAACCTCCACCTATGCATCCTCAACCTAATCCTAATTTAATTACTCCACCTCTTTGGGATGCCTTCGGTAATGTTATTCCTCAAATAATAATGAATAAAAAAATTATTCAAACCATTTAAAATGAGCCTTTATCCCCATTTATTATATCCATTTCTATTGGTACCATATCTCCAAATATCAAATATGATGGGCCTAACGACCCTACTTCATTTCTTAAAGCCTTTGACAACCTTTACAAGGAGTGGATACAAACTAATACCTTCACCACAACTAAAATATTAGTGAAAACTTTCATTGGTGATGTATTAAAATGGTATAATAAACTACCCCAATAATATATTTTTCAACTTGTAGATTTGGTTAATCCTTTAGTTAAAGAGTTTCAACACAATGATCTTCCCAAAAATTATCTTAGCCATTTCATCAATGCTAAAAATATCCTAATGAATCAAATCATGACTTTATCAAAATATGGAAATAATTTGCCCATAAATCTAATCATAGCATTATAAATGATAACTTATTCAAACTCTTTATCATAATTTTAAATACTACTCTCTAATATAAGGTTCAAAATTTACTCCCTAAACACTAAATGAAGCTCTCAATCAAGTTATATGTCAAGAATTTCTCATGAAGTAATTCAAACCTAACCCAAAACTTCTTAAACAATCTTTCTAAACATCTAATGCTATCACTAGTAGTAATTCACAAACCAAACAAGGAGTTTCCAAAACTAATGTTCTTTCGCCTTCTCATAAACCTCTTTTAGTTTAGTAAATGAAACAAATTTTATCACCCTCAAAACCTTTCACCTATCCCAATTCTCCTCCTAAGTGGTATGACCCTAACCTATTTTTCTATTTCCATGACAACATGGGGCATTCTCATAATCTTTTAGAGGCCTCACTATTTTTTTTGTTTTTTATATACTTGGTGATTCATCCAATCATGAAGCTATGATCAATCTCTGTCATCGAGAATAAACTGTTGTTTTTGAAAAATGACAAACTTCCAAAGATTCTACCTCAAATAACCAAAAATCCTCTTCAAATAATCAATAAACTTATAAGGAGTTTATACCTCTGATGCCAATTATGACCAATACTTTAACAATTCTCAATATGTCAACATAATTAAGGTTAATTATCATCGTAAACCTACTCACAAAGATCATGTTACCAAACATCAAAATCCATCTTTTGAGGAATAACTTATTAAAGGTGCTACCACTACTAGTGTTTCTTTGGAATATCAAGAGGAGCTGTCTCCTTTTTATCCTCCAGCCATATATATTCCTCCAAAAACTAATTTACCTCCTAAACTTCATGTTAGTTCTTCTATGTCTAATTAGAATTTTCTTGAAGAAATAAACCCTATGCCTTGTAAAATTCCACTTATGAAGTTGGTTCACACTTCACCCTATCATCATAAGTTCCTTATGCAACAACTTCAAGAAATTTAAGATCCTTCTTCAATAGATTAATAGCCACTTTTGATGGAATCTCAACCTACCAAAGTCAATACAATTGAAACTGGGTCTTTTTTCCAAGCCTTCTATTGAATTACTTGAAGAGGATATGATCAATGATGAAATTATCTTTCAAGTTGATGATCCACCACTTTTTATCAAAGTACCCATTAATAACACTCTTATATATAAAGTTTTATTTGATGAATGTTTTGATATTGTTGTAATGTATTTATGTCTCATCCAAAAACTTGGTTATAACAAGGATAATCTCAAGCAAACTCATCCTAAGTGTTTTGGTTTTGATAAGACTAATCAAAATCCATTTGGTTACATTTTTCTTCCATTAACCATTAGACCTAAGACTATTCAAACCAATCTTATGGTCCTTGAATTATCCCTATCTTATAACATACTCCTTGGTCATTCATGGGTTCATTGAATGTGGGCCAGTGCTTCTTATGGTATTCAATGTATTAAATTATTACATAATTGAAAATGGTATAATCATGAAGTCTATCCCAACCCATGGAGAACTTAGATTCCCAATCCTAAATCACAATATCATATTCCTATAATTCCTAAAATCAATAGTGCTCATTTACCCAAGTTCATCAACATGAACCCTAATTTACAATTTAATCTTGTAGATTTTGATGATGATGATCACAATGATTTGTAACATACTTGTAAGACTTCCAATTTACCTCCCTATATTTAACAATGCATTCCTCCTTCTCTCTTACTAGGAGACTATAATATTCCTTGCATGGATGAGATTGCCAATTTTTCCCATCCATGCAATGTTGAAGAGCCTTCTCTACTAGAATATTCCTTCATTTGTAATGATTTTGGAGTGGCTAAATTATTTTAATATCTTCTCAACATGTCTCCTTTTACATTTATTAATATCAAGATTTCATCCTTTGAAACTCTGCTAGATTTTCAATCATGTACAATTTATTCAACATATGATGACAACTATATCATGACCCAAGCTTGATATAAAGACTTGGATGTTTATCATTATAAAAACTCCTTATATTAAAATCATTATTTTAATTGGGATGTTCATACCATTTCTATGGATCATACATTAGATCTTGATGTTCATGTTCCTCCTATCAATTCTCCTCTTATCAATACTCCTTGGATGGTAGAACAAATTATGACTTCAAAACCTCCCAAAGTTCCTACACCTCCTTTACCACCTTTGGATCCAATCATTATATCTTATCCTTTTCCTATCATCAAATCCACCAACACAACAATCTCTTCTACTCCATCTACTTCTACTCCCAAAATTACACTAGATGCTAGGGCAATCGATGTTTGTCAAATACATTCTATGTCTAATCACCATGGAAATCAAATTTTTGATCCTAAAGTAAACTTTGAGTATTATTGTCCTATCCCTAATTTACTTAGTGATGAATCTATTGTTTAGTTACTTTATACCTAAGAACCTCAACTTCTTCAGTAGCATCATAAACTTGGAAATTTTAAAACCAAAACTTCTTGATTCAATAACTTTGCTGCCAACATTAATCCCAAAATAAATATAATTTCATCTTTACCCAATGTACCATACCATTATAAATATTGTAATGACATGATTATCAAATAAACCACTTACATTAAATATGGTACTCCATCTTGTCCTTGACCTATCATAGTTTCTCAATAACTCTCACATTTTGAACATGATAACTTTAGATTATTCTTTGTCAAATATTATGCGGATTTTATTTGGTCCTACAAGGACAAGATAGGCATTAACACTAAAATTATGGTTCATAATATCATTACTTATCTATATGCCAATCCTATACATCAAAATCAATGAAAAATTCCACCTAAAGTTTCAACTTTATGTCATAAGGAAATCATCAAATTACTTGATGCTAAATTTAATAAACTAGTGGATTATTTTTAATGGGTTTACAACATTGTTCCTATTTGAAATAAAGTCACTATGTTCTTTCTAATTTTTATTAATTTATGCAATCTTAATCTTTCTTATCCCAAAGATAACTTCCATTTACTTTTAATAGATGCCATTGTTAATTCCATGGCTGGTTATGAAATGTTATCTCTTATGGATGAATTATAGGGATACAATTAGATTCATATTACCCTCAAGGACAAACATAATATTACTTTTACCATAGAATGGGGCACCTATTACGATGTAAAAATTCCCTATGGCCTTAAATTTTTTGGATCCACTTTCCATTGAGAAATGAATCACATCTTTCATGATCTAAATCAAAAAAATGTTGAGACCTATGTGGATAATCTTATTTCTAAATCTAAACATCTTAAGAATCATCTTTCCTATCTTGTTATCATCTTTGACCATCTCCTTAAATATAAAAGTTAGACTTAATCCTTACAAATGTGTTTTTGGAGTCACATCTAGAAAACTGTTACAATTATTAGTCCCTCTTCACAACATCAATGTTGACCCTCCCAAAAATAGTGATATCATTAATATTCCTATTCCTCATTTTATTCCTAATATTCATTCTTATTTAGGAAAAATTGGGGTAATTAGATGATGTTTCCCTAAAATGTCTTATTTCATCCACTCCATCAATTATCTTATCAAGAAAGTTACTACTTTAGAATGTATGGATCCATGTCAAAAAGCCTTTGATAATATGAAAGTGTCTTTGTTTCACCCACCTACACTTTTCCCTCTTTCCAATGATAAACCTTTGTTTCTATTACTTCTTCCACACCTATTTTAGTTCAGATAGTACATGCCCAAAAATATGATATGTGAAGAGAGTATGCTATCTACTACATTAGTGTAGGCCTCATCTACTATGAGAAATGTTATACTAAAATTGAGCATGATTACCTCAACATCTATTTCATTGATAAAAATATTCATCACTATATGATTTACAAAACTACTGATGTCATTGTTCATTCCAATCCCATTCATTATTTCTTCTCTAAATTATTTCTTCTTAGAGATAGAATTGGTAAATGGATGGTCCTACTTATGGAATTTTAACTCCACATTATCACTCAAAAAGCTATCAAAGTGTAAGTCATAGTTAATCAACTACCATAGCTCCATTACCAACCACTTCTTCTCTTGAAGATGATCTTATACTTGAAAATATACTCTACATTAAAGGTCTTAATCAAGTTATCTCTCTCAAAGATTAATTTAATAACTTTACCTTTTATCTTGAAGCCAATCAAATTGATGAATCTTCCACTCCCTCTGGTACTACTAAACCAAAAGTAGTTATTGAGGAGATCCATGAAATTAATGTTGACTTGCATGAGGATACTTGGACCCTCCAATTTTATGGTGATAAATGCCTTCAAGGAGTTGGGATAGGATAAATTATCATGATTCCTCTTGTTAATATCATTCCTTTAGCTTTTATATTTGCCATTAATGTCACCAACAATATGGCCAAATATGAAGCTCTGATCTTAGGCATGAGAGATTCTCTTGATTTACACATTAAATAAATTCATGCTTTAGGTGATTCTCAACTTATTTGTCATCAGTTTACTAGTGATTATCAATTAAAAAGTGATAAAATTATTACCTATCATCAAATTTTAACAACTCTTGATAAGGATTTTATCTCTTTCACTATTGAGCCTATTCATATATATTAAAACTCCATTTTTTATTCTCTTTCCTCATTGACATCTCTCTTTCATCCTCATCAATTTATTTCTATACTTCTTTTCTTTTACAAATAATAAAATACCCATCTTCAACTCAACCACTATATTCACTTATCCACCACATTGAGGCTGTTTCTATTTAATAAAGCCCATGAAACCAAAATATCATTAAAATTTTATATCACCAAACTTATCCTCCTAATTTATATTCTCATGAAAAGACATGCATTCATAAATAGTCTTTCAAAAATTTATTTTGACACAACATCCTTTATTATTGTAACATTGAAGGTACCCTACTTTATTGTGTTATGCCAAAGGAGATCCATCCTCTTCTTGAACAAGCACATGGGGATATTTATGGTTGTCACTATAGAAAACATGATACAACACACAAAAGCCTACACATGCATTACTTTTGGCCTACTCTTGAAAAGGATTCAATTGAATATGATTTAATACTTTCACCTCTAGGCAAACCTAAAACTATCAAATCTTCTTAGCCAGTTTCCACTTGGGGATTCGATCTCATTAGTAAAATAACTTGCTTCCAAGATGGACATGTATTTATCATCACCACTACTGAATATTTTACCAAGTGGATAGAATCCATGCCCCTTGTTAACATTACTGGTCTTACAATTTCAATATTTATTTTTAATCAAATCATTTGCCATTTTAGTTTTCCCCATATCATCATTTTTGAAAATGGTGGTAACTTCAAAAAAAACATGTTAAATAACATTGCAACAAATTTATGATCAATCACAAATTTTACACAACTTATCATCTTTAATGTAATGTCCAAGCTAAGGACACTAATAAAATTCTAAACAAAATTATCCAAAATACAATTCATGAAACGTGCACAAATTGGTATATTCATCTCTATCCTACAATTTTGACCTATTGGACTAGCATACGTAATACTATTGGGGTAACTCTAGTCTCTCTAGTCTATGGTTCTAAGTCAGTTCTTCCTTTAGAAGTTGACCTTCCCTCTCTTTGTATATCTCTTCATGGTATTATTCCCAATGAAGAACTACATGAAGCTCATCTTCATGCCCTTGATATTCTTGATGAATGTAATCTTTCTACCTTATAACATAACCACCAATGCAAGGATCGTATTACCTGACAACATAACAAGCATGTTAAAATTTTCACTTTTAATGTTGGTTATCTTGTCCTTAAATTAGACTACACTCTTGATAAAGAAGGTGAATATACCCAAAAATGTTGGGGCCCATATTTAGTTAAAGATATTTTTGGTCTAAGTACCTATCACCTTCAAAATAATGAAGGCCATGTTTTCAAATAACCAACCAATTCTCAATTCCTTAAAAATTAATTTGCCTAAACATTTCCTTCTTGTCATGATTTCAATCTACGTATATTATACAATTCTTTTAGGTTATTTACACACATCTCTCCCTCTACAACAAGATTCCTCTTTTTCACAAATCTTTAGTACTCCCTTTTGGTATTTTGGTTCTTGATTTACAATAGTCTTCTTTTTTTCTTGAATTTTCTCTTTTGACACCCCTCGGGTTTTTATTTTGATTTTTTTGTAAGATCATGGATAGAACCTTACATTCCTCATAAAACCACCATCTTTTACTTATTTTTCTCACACTTTTTTTTTGCCAATTTTGTTTTGGCACCCCTTGGGTTTTTATTTTGTGAGTTGATTCATAATACCATGGATAGGACCTGACATTGATCACAAAACTAACATCTCTTTATTTTATCTTTTACCTATTTTATTAATTTTTAGTGTAATACCATAGATAAGACCTGAATTTCCTCATAAAATTACCACCTTTTCATATTATTGATCCTTATTCTCAACTTTAGTTGTTACTTCTTTTTCTAGATGAAAATTTCACAATAATTTACATTAGCATGTTTTCCTCCATTTCCCTCATTCTCATGATAAAAAATCACATTTTACTACCATTATATCCATTTTTTCCCTCTGTGACATTTTTTGAGATTTGAAGCAATTCAAATTATTCCATGTATCATTCCTCTTGATTTCCCATTCTTTTCATCTCCACATTGGATAAAAAGGGTCAAATTCAAGACATCACTTTTATTTTACCTATGTTTATGAGACTTTTAGACCCCATGCTCTTTGAAGTTCCCTCTCTTAGAAACTAAGTCCCTAGTATTCAAAAGAAAGTCATATTTAGTACCCATGTTTGGTATTCCAAATCCATATGAAAGAGGAATAGAAAAAGCCATCAAGAAATTTAAAATAAAAATCATTTGAATCAAGATGTAATTATATCTAAAAGGCAACATACAAATCTAAAAAATCAACATCATACCAAAAGACATGATTACAAGTACATCTCCTATCTTTAATCAAAGCTCAAACTCCATAGTTAACCTGACATAGATTTGACATACTTTGGGGTGTGGTAGGCCAGTAGACTTGAATAAATGAATTCAACAAACTCTATTATGTTACCTAATTTATTATGCAAGTACCTAATTTTCACAGTAGAGTAATGACTCTGTAAGGGTTCCTAAGGAATGGGCATCACATTGTGAGAAGGTAGGTCCATTTTACTTTTCATGTATTTATCCTTCATGGGATGATATGTTTACTTCATTTATTTACCTTAGACTTGTATAAATAATAAAATTTCTTTAGAGTCCTTAAGGTTCAAATTCCTCTTATTTTGACAAACCTAATTTGAGTGTCTTGACTTTGATAAATAGTTCCTCTACCTTGGTTTTTTCTTCATTCTCTCCACCCATTTCATTTCCCCCCTTGAAAAAAAAATGATTTAAAATATGGTTTCCCTTCTTATTTAATTCCTTCTTATTCATCTCTTAAAAATATATTATCACTACTTTGTTTCAATTTTATCTATCCTTAGAGTGAAACATGTATGAGTAATTATGGATTACCTTTATTTATTCCATGACTTACACTTATATACTTAATTTAATTTCCTTTTCACTTTTGTAATTTTTTTACCATCCTTTTTATATAGACACCTATGTTTGTACCCCTATTTCCTTTTTGAGTGTGGTTGGCTTGTTACTTATCACTCGACAATGTTGTTTTCCCTTTTTATGCACAATTATCCATTATTAAGTGAAATGTGGATTGTTACTACTCACTAATCAATGTTTTTTTACCTTTTTGTTTAGTTTTTTGACCATTGGTTCATTTTTTTTACCATCATGTTTGACATGTATCCTTCATTTGATTTTGTTGTTTTCCTTTCATACTTGAGGATAACTTGTTTGAGTTTTTCAGTTTTTAGTAGCCTTGCATTTTTGGTTACCCAATTTACTATTATTATTTGACTTGGTCATTTGGTATAACATAGCACTTATCACCCTAGATTGAAAAATTTACCAAGTACATCCTATCCTCATAGCACCAACTATATTGTCTTTTCTTGCATTTGTTTGCTTTTGCTCTTTATTTTTGTATTCTTGGGATTGTTGAAAGCAATCTTTACACCCTACACAATAAAAAATAACAACAAAAATGATAACCTTTTAAAAATAGAGGTAAGTCAAGGTATGCATTGCATTTACTTTTTAGTCATTTAATTTTATTTATTTTTCTTTAAAATGCTATAATTACTTTTTATCAATAGTGTTGTGTGTTATTATGTTTTTTATTGAATCACTATCTCGTATAGCACATTAGTGACACATGACAAGATTTGAGTGGGGCATATGTATACGCATATTATTTTCAAAAGTATATCAAATACTAGCACTTTACATCTTTCAAGAACCGATCAAGACTCAATCTCTCTGAGTGTAAACCCTAAGGGGTGCACTAGGAAAGGGGTGGGCAGACCTTTGGTGCTTCATAGGATTATTGTCCCTTATTTCCACATTATTACCAATCCAACTAGCTCTTAAAATTATTCCTTAAGATATTAATCCTCCCTTGCACACTCCTCTAGTGTTTTTCCTCTTTCTATCTTCCTTTTCTTGCTTTAATTCCCTTTTGGATAGTCATATATATTAGGTAAACTATGTTGACCTTGTATAGTCTAGGGGTATTTTTTAATTTTTAAGTTTGTTAGCCTTTTAGCTAATTTAGTTTAGACTTGGTGAATTATCCCTGAAAATATACATAGTCGACTAGGTTGACCCTGTACAATAGATGTTTTTGGGAGGATTTAGGGAAAGATACACCTATAAATACAAGATCATTTCATCATTATTTCAATATGAAATCAAGAGTTATTATTCTCCCACACTTCTTCACAATTTTCTCTTCCGCCATTCTATTTGAGGAGTTTTAATTTAGGGTTTCTACATGGAGAATCTAGCCTTATGGATAAGTCTTGGATGCTTTTTCCTTTCTTAGTGATCGTTACAAACCACAACAACCACATGTGAAGCCCCTTTGGCCAAGGGAGATACTTATTATCGATGGGTTCACATTCAAGTAAGTATATTCTAACCTTTTTCTCCTCTATTTAGTAGATAGAAGTAGCATAAGTGTTGGCTCAAATAATATTACTCTACATTTTATATATATTAGGGTCTTACTCATACTTAGCTTAATTGAGATTCTCTTATACATATTTTGATTACTTCTAACCCCCACTTTATGCCATAATATTTTGTGTGCACTAGATTAGATTTAATTTCTTGTTTATTAGAATAGGTGAATATTAAACCTTAGGATTCTTTTAGGGTTGTTAGATGATAGTCTTAGACTATAAGTTTTAGAAACCTACCACACATGGTGTATTATGACAAGTGATCCCCTAATTAGGTCTTGCAGATCCTTGTATTGGGCATAATCCCAGTCAACACATGTATTCTCTATTAGAAGTGTAGGTGGGTTCTATCTTCTCTGAGATAGGACCAATATATAGACATGATTCATTTATGATTGCTTATAGACTATATCATGACTAAGTTGAATTTATTACAAATAAATCACATCTATCTAATGTATTTGTGATAAGTCCAAATCATTTAAAATGATCATAAATAACTAGTAGTTGAAAATTATCATAAATAAATTGGACTTTATCAATAATTACTTTGACTTATTATAAATAAATGACATATATATAATAAGTAACCATTCAAACTAATTCACAGAACATGTATTTATAGATAATAAGTCTTAGTGGTATATTTATTATGTAAAAATAATCCATGCATCAATTAGGCACTCAGGTAAGATGTGATTTAAAACACTTGGGATGATTGGGATACCACATGTCATCAACTAATTGGATCATGAATTATCTATTTAATCTAATTTAGGTGACAACCTTGTGACCATCAAATTTTATATCATATTTATGTACATTCCACATGTTGATCATGGGTGTTTTATTATTATATTATTAATATAATATCCCACATATTTGAGTTATTTAGATTGTGATGCATGTTTCATTCTTAGGTGCTCGCACTATTCAAGAATTTTGTTTTGATTAGTCATTCTTCCACATAGTTGACTCACCAAGATTGTACCATGTGGCATAATCTCTGGTGCTTGTATGAAGTGTGATTTGAAAAACTAAAAAGTAGAATAATATTTTTTGTTGATACATAAAACTACCAAAGAATAAATCTTGACGTGCATGTGGGAAATTTCAAGGTTTAAACCTCAAAGACCTTTTCACATACACAAGAATGTTGAAGTGTATTTTTCAAAACACAAAATCCAATGTGTAAATTCTCATATGTATAAATTATGAATACCATTTTTTTAAGACCATTTCAAAGGATGTAAAATGTGAAGTTAAATTTGAAAAACTAAAAACATGAAGAGGTTTTCATGATTCATAAAATATGATCTAACTATTTGGAATACACAAAAATTAAAGACCATTTTGAATTGCAAAATTGTGAAGTGGATGTTCCAACATTCAAATGCTATTAAATAGATGCATAGTTACCAAAATGCAAAATTATCATTGTATAAAATATAAAACTCAAATGCTGAAGTGTATTTTCCAAGACCCAAAATACGAAGTGCTACTAGAAATAAATATAAATTAATAAATTAATAAAAAAATTATACATTCTCAAAAAATGTAAACAATTTTGAAGAAAAACATTCATATTTCTCATTCCAAAAATAAAGAAACTCCATTTAAAATTTCCCAATGCTTTTATCACTATTTTTGTTAGTGCCTAGTGGGATGATGCATTCAAATAGTGTGTTATAATGCCTTTGAAAATATCAATGGAAAAAATTATATGGCCTCTATAATTTTTATTTGGTTTTGAAGTGTAGATGATACTATATATGAGTATGGATGGTAAACATGTGTTATTTGGGTTTGGCTTCCATTTCTTATCTAAGTAGCCTAAATAATTTTTTTCTTCTTTAGCATATTTTTCCCTTAGATGCCCTCGGATGACCCAAGATACATTGACCCTTCATTTTATATCCCCATTTATTTGTGGTATCTCAATATTGATTTTAACTCTAGCAACCCATAATGTGTAGTCCACTCATATAGAATCATTAGGTCTGAAAAATAACATATCTTTGATTTGCACATCTTGAGCTAGATTAAATGAAATTTTTATTTTTTTGCTTCTTAGACCAACATATGTATCTATACATGCCACTCCAAAATCAAGGGTCCTATCATGAACCATTTTATGTAGATCTCTATGTAAGGGTATGTTGTGATGAGTTATAGGCCAAAAAATTCTTGTGAACTCAACTTTAAAAGGGAACATGTCTTATTTCATTATTTCATGGATGTTTTGGAAGTAATATGCTAGATCCTTCCACTTACTATTTCTAGTTAAACCAAATTCATTGAATTGTTATATATACTTATTCAAGTTATATTTAATTTAATTTTTAGTCTTTTTTCTACTTCTATCTAATTATTTTACAATAATCAAATGTTGAGACATTTCTCTATTTTTAACTTCTTTGAAATATATTTTTGTTGGATTACCTTCTAGAATAGTTGGATCACCATTTTATTTTACTCCCCATAGCATAATCAGGGGTGACCAATTTCTATATCTTATAGAGTTTTTACAATACATAATGGGCTAACCCTACTCCATGCATAAAAGAAAGTATTGACCTTTTTTCAAGCCTACTATTTCATTTCTTCCCTTCAGCTGGTAATTATTAACATACTATTTAAAATCCACTACCTCTTTAACCAAAAATTGTGTGAAGTTTCTTATATTCTTACACATCCTATAAGTGTCCATCATATCTACCATACTCCATACATATTTCCTTTTTATAAATTTAGACAGGTTTCTAAATGTGTTGTTGATGTCCTCATGGGTATGTCCTATACTGATAAATCTAACCTTGACATCAAGGAAAAAACTTTTGTAGATAAGGAAAGACAAATATGACAAGACATACCTATAAAAAAATGCATGATTTTATGAATTTGTAAATGTAACATTAGTTACATATAAGTTTTGGCATTTTTAAATATAATTATGGATGGAAGTGCCTATTATTATTGTCGTGAAAATAGTTGTCTAGTTGAAGGCATAACCTATAAGGATCTAATTCATTTTGTTTCTTCTCTATATTTCTTGCATTTAGGGTAGCAATTATTAGAAAAAGTGCATCATACAACATATTTTTTAAAGAGACAAGTTTATGAAGTAAATATCCATAAGTATCTATCATTATTTTTTCCATATCCTTGAAGCACTTATTCAATGAGGTGATAATAAAGTTAGACCCTTCAAGAATGTATTATAAAAAAATATGCATATTCACCTACACCATGACCATGTTTTATAATCCCTACCATTAACAACTCTAATATTTTGTTGATAACTACTTTGATTTTTGGCACTGTCCTTGACACAAATGTTTTTTGACATTCCACTTTGTCATGAATGACACTAAGGTATTATTTAGGGTATTGATTTGACATTAGTTTATGTGTGTAATACATTTATCTTGTATAAAGTATTTGATTTGAGTGAATCATGAATTCTTAATCAATACACTCTTTTTGATCTCTAGAGAGGGACCCAGAGCATTTATATTGAGTCAACAAGATGCATGTTTTGCACCTAGTGAAGTCATCATATGTGGCAATGGTCACATCATGATTATTACTTCTCAATATGTTATTGAATTGTTGATGGGATATTGGCTCATATTGCATATCTCCTAGTTGTGAATTGATGTGAGACCTCATAAATTATTGAGTGAAACATGTTAAAAGATGTCAAACATTTTCTAATGATCCATCTATATCTACCTAGCATATTAGTCATGGAGAAACATATATAAAATCATATGTGAATTAGTCAAAGAAATCTTTAACTACCATTACCCTATGTTGTGGATTTTGTCAAAATCTCCTTTCATGGAATGCATTTCATTCCTTATTTTTGTGATAATTTCAAATGTTAAAAGATCAAATTATTTTCAATCCATATATTTGAAGCCAACCTTCCAAATTGATATCTATACCCTAAAAATCAATGCTAGTTTTGTTTCTATTTTCCTTAAACACACTAGTAGAAAGGGCATCCAAGACATGTTGCCTCCTATTTGTTGTAATGGAATCAAGAAAATTTAGCTTTATAGATTTTATCATCTCAAATGACAATCTTGACTAAATTTTTTTTGGGTGCAACATTTATCTGCATACATTGTTGAAATATCACTATCTTTACTTTCATCAAACTCCACTTAGCTGAGTGAAGTGTTTGGATGATTTCTTTTTGAACCCAAGTATTTGTAGGCACAAGTTAAGTTTTTGTGGATGCCATTTCACTAGGAATGTTAGGAAAAGAGTGGATTCATTATCCACTACATCCAAAATTTTTCTAATTTCTATCTTCTTTGGTATCATATATGTTAAATTGATTACTGTACAAGTCTCACTGTCCACTATTTTTTTGGAAGGCCATCTAATGATAGATGTTTTAGTTACCTTTGTATTTTAGGTCTCACAATTTTTTAAACTTTATTTATGTAAATTCATAATTCATTTTCTAACATTGGGATAGGAATGCAACCAAAAATATCCCCTAGTTGTGAAAATTCAACATAACCACAGGCAATTTTTTCATCATTTGTAATAGTTGTACATTTGTGCAACAAATGTACACTTTTCCCAAGAATTTTTTTTCTTAGAATTTGAAATGTGGTAGGATCATTGATATATCAATAAATTAAATATAAGCAAGGTTTTTCTTATTGAAATGGTTGTATATGTAGAATTGAACTCAAATTATTTTATCCTTGTTCCATTTCATTGTCTATAGAAAACTTGTTTATGATGTGTTTCATCATTCTTATGATTTATATAATAAAAATCTAACATACATCCCCCAAATTATCCATAAAATCTATATGAAATTAAAGTAGTAGAGTCAAATTAAAATCTTTAGTCACATTAACACTTACACAGTCAATAGGTATTTCCTCATTATGGCATGTGGAAGTGAGATTTATGGGTTCTAGAGATTTAACATCAGGACAATCCACTTTGTGTATTCTTCCTTCACCAATGACTTTACCATTATTTATGAAAGAAACATAGTCTCCATAATGGAAATCCATTGATGTATGCTTTTTTTTATCTTGGACATTTGTAAAAGACATGAGAAGAGTTAATAATCAGGTTATTTATAAAATTAGTCCCATTTATACCTGTATGTAGGAGATAAAGATATATTTAAACCAAAACATAAGAATGGAGATATGTTAAACCCTAAAAATGTTTAAAAGGTAATGTATAACATTTTCTTAATGACACAGTTTATGTCAATCCAAAAAATAATAGATTTTAATATCATATACTACATACTTTAATTATTACTTCATCATTCTTTGAAGGTATCTCCTAGGAGATACATTTCAAAAATGCATGAGAGCGGAATACTCATGAAGAGAAAAATAGCTAATTAAGTTAATATTCAACCATGTATTTTACTACAATACAAAATGATAATGAGTAGAGGGGGTTTTGAGAAAAATTATGGAAAATGATTAGATTATTATATTTTCTGATCCTATATTTGATTTGAACCTCTATTGTGGACCCAAAAGGTTGAAGGTATATCTTAGGAGATACCTTTAAAACATGTGTATGGGTACCCTTAAAGGTTTCAAGGGCCTTATATTACCTTCAAGGGTACTTTTGACATTAATATTAACACTTCATTTTTTAATAGTGAAGGACATGTGCCATGCACTTGAAAACCCATGACATTTCAACATGAATACCCTAAAAAAATACTTTTACGTTATGAACCTACCCTTTAGCCTTTCTAAAATGATTACTTTTGTCCTAGATTAGTTTTCATAGACTAAATATTATGTTTCATAAAGTTTGTTACTTCACACTAATTGTTTTAGACTTATGTTTTCATGGATTTTCTTTACCATCCTCTTTGGACTTATTATTTTAGGACTTAATGTCTTTTTGGACTTATTGTTTTAGAGATCATCCTATTAGTCCTTATAGAGATTTTTTATACATAGTAATTCTTACAGACTTATCCTTATCAAGAAATTTATTATAGACATTTTATCTAAAACCATTCCATTACAAAATTGGCCTACAAGATTTTTTTCTATGGGCATTTTCCCAATGTAACTGACATTTCCTTTTGCCCTCCTTCAAAACCTAACATTTGGCCCTTTACAATATACCCTTTGAATTTTGTGAAGTAGATCCTTCAGGACTTTTGTCATGGATAGAGGCCCTATGAAGTAGACCCTTTGCCTATGACTTACCCTTCAGGAGTTTTGTCAAGGGTATATTCCCTTTAGACTTCCAAAACTTACCCTTCAACACCTTAATAAGTGACCATCTGAGAGAATTGTTTGGGACATTTTATCTAAAAAAATTCTCCTAAAATAATTTCCCTAAAGGAAACATGCCCTTTGAACTCCTTGAACCTACCCTTTAGGCATTTTACAAGTGACCTATCTGACATTTTGAAGTGGATACTTACCCTTTAAGACTTTTGTCTCAGACCTTTTACCCTATGGGACCTCTCCTTCAAAAATTTGTCCCTACCTTTCAAGATACTTGTCCTAGTATCTTTTCTTTATAAAAATTTCCCTTCAGCTTCTTTACAATGAACCCTTTGCCATGGAAATACCCTTCTATATTTTTTCTTCCTAGGACTTTGGGCCCTTTCAAAATGTCTAGTTACCCTTATAGATAATTTTCATAGCCTTTTCCTCCATCAAAAAGACCCTATGGAGTAGATCCTTCAGGCATTTTGACATGAAGCAGACTATTTTGATCTAAAGGCACATATCCTTTGGAATTTGTGTAATGGGACTTTTGTAATGACCCTTAGTCACGTGAAAGTGCCCTTTAGGAAATCAAAAGTGCCCTTAAAAATAATTGTCTCAAAACTTTTGATTAATGAAATAGCCCTTTCAGGAAATTTTTGTGGACATTTTGTTTGAAACAATTCGCTTGAAGGAATTATTGAGTGAACATCTTGCCAAAGCATTTTTTCATGATATACACCCCGGTTCCCTATTACCAAGATCATTACTAGCCTCACCATACATAGATTAAAAAAAGTAAAAATATTTCTCATCAATCTATTAAAATACCCCAACTAACTTGAGCTAACAAAGTTTGAATTATAAATATATATAAGAACAAAGTAAACATTACACATTTATGTCACAAGAACTACTATTCAATGAAAAATATTATATAGGTGATTCAAAACTATTAAAGTTTTTTTGTCTTTAAAATTAACATCAAACATAATCATTTACATTGTGGATGACATCTTTCACTTGAAATTGGTAAAGTTTGACTTAGACAAAAAAAAGTTAAAATATTTCCTATCAATCTATTAAAATATCCCCACTAACTTGAGCTAACTAAGTTTGAATTATAAATATATGTAAAAATAAAGTGAACCTTGCACATTTATCTCACACAAACTACTATTTAATTTAGAATCCTATATAGGTGATTTTTCAGCTATTAAAGCCATTAATGCTTGCAAACTAATGTCAGACACAATCATTTACATTGTGGATGACATCTTTCCCTTGAAACTGGTAAAGTTTTAAGTCTCTTCATTTTTTATAGCAACAAAGAGCATGGCTACTATCTCAATAATACTGTGAGTAAAACCATGACTAAGCTAGAGCTAAATTTTTTGTGTAATATACATAACACAAAGAAGACTTCAAGTAGCACAGTACATATATACGCAAAATGGCATCTTCATCCAAGATGTTTCTAGGGGAAAATCTACCATCCTGATATTCAATCAAGGATTATATAGAGTTTAGAGATATAGTCTTTGATGCTACAATACTTGGAGATAGGTACCATAACTATTCATAATTATGGGAGGTCATTGATTCTATGGATGTGTTTTCACTTTAGGATGAGATGACACTTGTAGATAGACTATTCTTAAAGGAACTACCTGCATTTAATTATTAAAGATTACCTTATAATACTACCAAGACATAAGTAATGTCATGTATTGACCTTCTATGGGATTTATTTTTCTCAATAAGGATATCATAGGATGTTTTCCTAATTCATTATAGTAATAACATAGTGGTTATATGCATATTAGGAGTTGAATTCCAAAGATGTTTATCTTTGAGCATACTTGATGCTTATTTTAAAAAACACACAGTGGTGTATTTCAGTGAAGAGATTTCAATTGAGATGGAACTATCTTATGGCTACTCCCTAACCAGACCATTGCATAAAAGGTAAAGAAGCCAAAAGGATCTATTTCAATTTATAAATTTAGAATGGGGATTCTCATTGGTATGTATCTCCTCAATGAAATATATGGTATGTCAAGTATTCTTTTTTTCAATTTAGACTAGGTGCCATTATCATTTATGATGCTTACCTATAATTTTGCATACTCCCTAGGTGAAACAATCAAATTTAACTTGAGATATTAGATAATCCATATAAACAATCATCCCATGCCTTTGGGTAATTTCTACATGATGTCTTATTTTTTGGATGCAATCATGGGTACCTATTATAGAGATCTTAGGGAATTGTGGACTCCAGCCATGCATTGTGAAAATAATAAGATTTATGACCATTATCAATTCATGCATGCATATACATGTACCAAAAACATGGTTAAGATATCAAAGGATGTCTATTTGTAGGTATGCCAAGCCATTCATGACTTGATCATGCCTAGAATTAGGCCTAATATAGTAAATAAAATGGATAGCATAATTTATTATTTAATCTACCTAAACTTCATAGTAATCATGATTTGGGGGAATAAGGTAAATCCTTTGTGTCTTCCCCAGTACATCCTAGAAAAGTTGGCATAGCAAGAGATTGATTTCCAACTATGGTGGAGTGTCATGGAGGATTTATCCAGATAGAAGAAAAACTTATTCTTTGTCCACCATGTGACAATTGGAAGAATGGTTTATATAATGAGGAAGAATTTTATAGAATTGGGTGGAAAGCATAAAAGTTATCCATTTCCCATCCTTACACATAGAGATTGGGATCCTCATGGGTAGGTTCAAAATCACATACAGGGATTCAACATCCCTTACAACCATGTCCCATATCCTTATGATATTTTATTCCTTACTAAAAAATATGATGACTATATTTTATAAAGAGACAAGATCATTAGGTTGAAAGAAGCTCATTTGAGGATAATCTAGGATGACCCCTCAATCATTGCTACAAAATTAAATAGTATGAAGGATCTATATAAGGTATGGGAACACTCTATTTTTTGAGAGGATAGTCTACAGAGAAATATAAGGACCCAAAATGTCCCTCATCTCAAACCCTCCCACTAAATCTAATGATTGTGAATAAATATCCTAGGCTACCTAAGCTTATTTCTAGAAAAGAAGCATAAGTAGGGGATCCCATGAGCTTAGATTCTCATGATGAAAGAAGAGCACTAGAATAAGCTACTATGATCACCAATCAATTATCTACTACTAATCCTCAGGTATAGATTGCTACATATATATGGATAAAAACACTAGAAGAAGCATCATCAACACCCCAAGACTCACCCATATAACTAAATACTCCTTTAGTTTATAAGAGGAAGCATAGGACTCCTACAAGAATTCTTATAATTAAACAAACACAAGGGTTTCCTCCTACATCTCAAAAGAGGGAGATTGTAATAATCAAAGGCATTGAGAAGGATTCTAATGAAGAAGAAAAACTAGAGGTAGTTAAGTCCATGAGCCTTCAAGTAGGATGCATAACACCAACATCTCTAGGTACCCAGCCTCATATGAGTTTTCCATTATCTTTTATACCAATTTTTTGACAGGTTTAAATTTCTTTTGTGCTAATGTCACCTCAGGTGGAAATACCTACTTCTACCTCCATTAATTTATCCATTACCACCACTACCATTGACCCATATGTTTCCACTTCCATCACACTCACACTATCTACAAGCTCTATCCCAACTAGAACTTATACTATCAAATACGTCAAAAACAAGAAGGTGATGAGGAAGGTGTAGACTGCTTTAGCCACCCCACAACTACATTTTTAATCTACTCAAATATCACTTCTACTGCCATCCACCTCTTCCATAAAAGAAACCATAGTGGAAAGTAGTGTTATGAGAATGAAAGATAATCCCTAAGTGATCATAGTCCACCCACTCTCTTAATTTACAAGAGTTAATTAGTCAAAAATTATATGGCCTTCCCTACCTAACATCCTTGTCAAGCTCAAAAGGAAATAAGTACAAGAAGAGGATGAGAAAGAGTTTATTGTCAAAATTATGATTCATCTCAATTGGACACCCCTCCAGCGGTAGTTGAATTGGAAAGTAAGGATTCCCTAATTCCAAGCTTTGAAATCACTGAGCTTCCCTCAATGTCCACTTTTTTCAATCCCCCATCTAGTAAAATTTAGAGAGTGAGAAAGAGGAAGCTAGAAGATGATAAAGGTACTAAAATCATCCTTGAGGAAAGAAAAGAAGTTTTCTCCATCACAAAAACGTAGAATAAGTATTTTAGGTAGTCTCCATATGTTTAAAATCCTATAGACCTAACATAGGCACATAAGGATGCAATAGTTGTTATCCACAAAGGCAGAAAATTAACTCAATAGGATCTTGAGGCTAAAGTGTAGACACTAGAGGATGAGGTGGAGAAACTAAATGAGTAGGAAAAAATGGTACACATTCCTACAAGTATAGAAGCTAAGGTATAAGAAGCCACTTCTAGATGTTATAACTCCTTAGAAGACATGGAGTTAATGACGGTTGAAATGTTGCCTCGTGTGAGAAACACTAACTAATTGTTTAATTTTTTGAGAGATGATAGCACAAAATAAAATATGTTAGTTGTATACATGGTCAACTCTATGTATAGTCATCTCTACCTCATGACAATGATAGAAACATCTAATGCCTTGAATTTGGTCAACATCAGGAAAGAAGTGGCAATAGAATGGCTATAATTAGCTGGGGCTTTAGTCCCCAAGTATTAAGAGAATGAGGCCTAACTCCTCCAAAATTTTCATGAGTTGAAATTATCTAAAGTGAAGTACTTCACTGATAATTTGATTAGTAGGATTAATTTTGACAAACTTATTGAAAAAGTAGTGGATAACTTCAAACAGAGCTTACAAGTCCTAACACTTGAAGAGATAGAGTCAAAATTGAGCAAAGTTAAGAAGAAAGTAATTAAGGTTGAAATTTTCAATATTAAATTTTAGATAAACAAGGATGAACATGCAAATCTCCTTGGGCATGTTAAAATAATTCATTGACCACTATTACTAAATTTAAATATTATATGGTAGTAGCATGATGTGGGACATAATGTTTACAAAGAAAATAAAGTGAGGAAAAAGTAGACCTCTAGTGGTGTATCAACTTCTACATCTACCACCTCAATAGCCATGCCAACCAGGGTGCATGGTAGGCTTCATATGACTAAGCCTTGATAAGCTAAGATTTCATGCATGTATAGTTTTGTAGTGGAGGATGTATTTAGAGTTTATTTATAGTTTGAGCCTTTACTGTACAATTTAAATCTTTATATTTTATACAAATTCACATATTTAATGGTTTTGTAAAGGACAATTTATTTAATTAATAATAATAAGTTTTATTTTATATAATTTTTTACCACAGTTAGAGCTACATGTTCTAAATACCGCCTGTAGTCACTTTGCATGGACTTGGAGGATGAGGTGACCCCTTCCATATATATATATATATATATATATATATATATATATATATATAGTTGTAACCCAACTTACTTTTTTATTAGAGAATTTTTAATATAATAAAAACATCAGTTTTGATCATCGTCAAACATGTTTGTATATTTTCTTTCCAATTTCTATGTAATTAGATGTTATTTCCTTTGGTTACGTGTTTCAATAATCTTTATTATGAAAAATCTATGAATGGATTCATGATTTTTTTGATTGATATAATAATATGTAGGTGTGCTATAACTTCTCAAAGATTGGTAAATATATTGGTTAAAATAGTCAAGTTCAAAGTGATTCATAATTTTAATTCTACATGAATGCTTTCTTAGATGTAGTTTTTTGTGTGTGTGCAACAACTACCTTAGATAATTCACTATCCCAAACCATAAAAGTATGATTAAGTGTGTTAGATAGCTTCCCTAAAGGAGGCAACCTTTATCTAAGGATTTTTAATTTCTTATATCTCTATCTCCTTATACTTCTTATTCATGTCTAATTGTGTGTGTGAAATTGATTTTAGTAATAGGCATAGGTTTTGAGAGCACTTATATTTTTATAAGATATACAAGGGAGTAGTTCTTGAAAAACACATGATATTTATTTTTTGCCTTACACTACCCTCCATTTTTTAGTTTGTTTTAATTATCTACCCACTTTAGATTAGAAACTAACCACCCATCCAACTCATGTAGACATTCACTACCCTTATCAGAACCATGCCATCATCCAAAAAACCTTGTCAACAACCTATGTGCCCCACCCACTATTACATAGATAGGTTGAAATAAAATGTATACCTATAACTCATGTCTTGGAGTGGAGTTTATCTCCATTGAGATCCTCAAATGTTATAGGCTACCTTGTTATGGTTGTAGTGTGCATAAACCCCACATTAATAGGTATCTCCTATGATATACCTTGAGGGGCATTATAATACCTTCCATGTTGATTCAAAATTTCCTTTCAAAAGATTTAATATAACAATGACACCTTTTCATTTGATAATAACCCTAATGTACATGATTAGAATTTTCCTTTAAGGTATCTCCTAAGAGAGACCTTGAATATGCACATGATTGGATTTTTTTTTTAATTATATCCTAAGAGATAACTCTGAGGGACTTGTAATACCTTCCATTTTGATTTAAAAATTCATTTCAAAGGAATTTATATAACCATGATAATATTTTATTTAGAAGGAACATTGATGCACACTATTGGAATTTTCTTTCAAGATATCCCCTATGTCTTGAACATGGACACAATTGGAATTTTATTTTAAGGTATCTCTTAGGATATACCTTGAAGGTCCTCTGAATAATTTCCATATATATTTCAAATTTCCTTGCAAAGGATTTGAGATAACCATGACAACTTTTTACTTGGCAAGAACCATGATACACACTATTATAATTTCATTTGGAGATATCTCCTAGGAGATACCTTTAACATTCACACAATTGAAATTTCTTTCAAGGTATATCCTAGGAGATAACTAAAATTTCCTTTTAATACCTTCTATTTTGAGTTATATTATATCATCATAACAAGGTTTGGTACTCCTCCTACTATTATTTTAGATAATTCTATTACTTTTATGGGTGATATGACAACTAATTGGGCAAATAAAAATCATATAATATTGATAAATTCATTAAACTATTACCATTAAGGTAATGGGTTGGTTGAATATAATAACAATAACCTTTTCATAATCATAAAGATAACCTTGGAGTATAAACAAAGAGCTTGGTACACCAAATTAAAGAGAACCTTGTGGATTGATAAGATAAATCCCAAAAGGTCAACATGGAATTCTCCTTTTGTGCTTGTCTATGAAAGGGAAGCCAAGTTGTCTATCTCTCAAGATCTATCTTCATTAGAGTTAGCACATAAACTAGAGTTTCTTGAGAACACTCTAATGGAAGTGAAATTAGAGGTAAAATTCATCAATCCATGGAGCATCATAAGGTATTGATGAAGAGGTCTTTTGACAAGAGGTCAACTCTAAGATCGTTTCAAGAAAATAACATTGTCTTAAAATGGGATGAAGATAGAGCAAAACTAGGGAAGCATACTAAATTTTATGCCCTATGGAATGGACCGTATATCATCACCAAGTTCAAGCAAATCAACTCTTTTTTGTTATCAAGGATAGATGGAGAATAACTACCTATCCCTATTAATGAGATACATTTAAAACCCCAATATTAAGAGATTAAGGTATATTTTTTAAATATAAGGTTAGGTGTGTGTTTTCTTTCTTGTCATGTTGTGTTTAAATAAGTGATCTTAAAACACATGTGTATCTTTTCTCAATTTTTTGTCTTGTGTGTTGCTTTTTCTTTGTCTTTCTTGTTGTTTAGTGCATTACAGAGGGAGTTTTTATGTCAAGCCTATATACTTATGACACTATATCACAATGGATAGGATTATAAAACTAGTCATGAAAAAATAAGCATGCCACCTTTGGTAAATTACCAAATATGTTAACCATTTTTCCACATAGGCCAAAGTAGGTCAACCCCCTAAAGTCTGAATCTTGTTTAAGATATGTAAAATAACGTCAAAGATATTAGAAGCTAGCTCTTTGTTCAAATTTTGGGGTCAAAAGGGAAGAGAAATATATTAAAAAAACTAAACATAAAACTAACCTGATGTGTTGAGATATTTAAAATGGTTAAACTATAATTACATAAAATATATCAAACCCTTAAACACTATAGACCATAAAGGAGCATAAACCATGAATTAAGATCTATAATGAAAGAAAATATTGATAATGTAGAAGCAAAGGAAAAGAGTTGACAAACAAATATAATTTCCCATACAAATTGACATATAATATCACATCCTCTTCATTTTTATATGGAGAAACAAATATAGAAAGCCTCGAGGGCTCATAAAAAATGTCTAGTCACACCTATGAGGGGCACCTATTAAGGTTAAAGAATGGAAAAATTCTAACTACTACTAAGCTTATTCTATTATAAATGGTGATATAAAAAATAGCTAAAATAAGTAAAAATGGTAACCAGCCCTTCCAAAAAGGAAAGCACTTAGAATATATAGGTGAGATAACCTCTCAAGAGGATGACACGTAAAAATCCTAGCACTCGTGATAATGATAAAATCATTATAAATGAAAGAGGAACTCAGGATCATGAGTATAGTTAGAGTTTAGATCATCTATATTTTATAACCACTCTATCTTGTTTTGGCTATAATGATACCACATGGATAGGTTTGTCTCTAATCAACTAGTGGGTCCCCTTTAATCTTCTCTAGCCAATGGTGCTTCTTTGAATCATGATAGACCAAAACTAATCTTAGATAAGTATGAGGGAAATCCATCTTGAGAAGGCACTTCCTTGAGGAAGTGGGTAGTTATTTTGGTAAGGATGAGCATAGGGGCACCACATGTTGAAACCATATTCACCAAGTAAACTACTCAATGAGCCCCATTTATTTACCGACTGACCAATAACACTACTTAGAGGTCTACCCTAAAAGTAAGTGGATTTTACAAGCGTGGGGATGCCACATGTCATGTGGGAACTCTACAAGAGTTAAAATATATATTTTTCAAGCTAGATGAGCATTAGGTTACCATGTGTAAGAATTGGATGTAGGTTCCTACTTAGGTAAAAATTCAACAAGGGGTCCAAAAAAAGGGGAGGCCAAAAGGAGAACCACCATAAGGTGCTGAGGAGCTACTAGTTGTATAAAGTGATTTTTAAATAAGAAATGAACTACTCCAAAATAATAAAATGTTGATTTCAATCCATAATTCGTAGTGACTCACATGGGCATCTACTTGTAGATGAGATAACCAAAACTCTAGTGCATAGGTAGTCAAAGAAAAATTTCAAAATAGGAGGAAGGATTGAGAACCTATAATTTTTGAAGAGCCACTTGTAAAGGCATCTACTCTTCCTCCTTAGGTTGGGTCTTCCTTTTGAGAGCCTCAAAGTCTCTATCCAAATCAATAATATCCTTGAAGGAGATGTTTCCTAAACCTTGAACAACTACTAGTATTTAGAATTCCAGATGGGTGAGTGGCTACAATATCTTATCCACATCAAAGACATTGGGTGACTAATCAAGATCTACAAAAATAGTCTAATCATTCTACTTTTATTATATGAATGCTTTGATCTAGTCCATGGGGAGGATGTTATTATCTACAAAGAAAGGGGAGGGGAGTCCTAGTTGGCCTAGTTATTTACTGTGCCTCCACCTATCTTAGACAACCTAATCTAAGGCATTTAAGAATGCCTTGCACTTGTTTTATTCTTTATTGTACCTAGAAACTCATGGATTTCTATCATCACCTACCTTTGGTCATCCACCCCTATTATTTTTAGTGTTTCTTTCAAATCACTTTAAACCTTTTGGATGAGGAGCTACAAATCCAAGACCTTGGGAGATATGAAGGTGATAACCTAATAAATGAACATGATCATTTGTGATCTCATAGTTTATGAGTCCATGATGATGGTGAGGGTTAAACTTAGGTCTATAGCCTTGACCTTGGTCCTCTCCTTAGAATATTTTTATAATTATTGGACCATAGAGAGGATATCTATGACCTATGGATGGGTGGTAAGGTCATTATTTAGTTTCTCAATTTCTTAGTCCTTGATCAAGGATTATTATTATATCTACTTCTATAATTGATAACAATTGCAATTAAAATCCAAGAGTTGTTGGTGGGTTTACATCAGTTGAGTCTCTTTTTCTTGTATCTTGGTTTTGACAATCACTCATAATTTAGCTTTCACCTAGAATCTCTCACTAGAGTCATGAATCTTAAGGTTAGACCTTTCTTTGTTGATCTCTATATCCTTGGCCTCAGCCTTAGCATTGAGGTAGTCAACCATAGCCTTTACCTTTGTGAGTTATAGATTGGTCTTTTCTAGTTACCAGTTTACCCGAATGTAGTTTATGGTTACAAAGTTCTACACTTCCTCCATCAACTTGACCCTATTAGTTGGTTTGACCTATCTAATACTGAGGCTAATTGCTCATATGTCATAATATTCTAGTTTCATCTATCTTTGGGGCTTGTTTACTTGAGGGTCTAGATGATTAATTATAAGGGATTATTATGTAGGATCATAGAATGACTATAAGTAGGTTTACAAAGTAGCCCTAGCCTACTTTAACTTTTTCTTTTCCATTCAAGACTTATGTTTCTTCCTTATAGAGTCTATGTATTGATGATACTACTCTATCATGTGAATTTTCTCCCATATAGAGAGGATTCCCTATGGTAGCATGAATGGGATGGTTACCTATTTTTATGAATTGGTGGACCTTGTCTCCATAGAGGTGAGTAAATGGAGAGTGAGGGTAGAAGAAGAGAAAGGTGGGAGGCCATGGGATGGGGTGAATGGAAATTGTGCCATAATGGAGGATGAGGTGGATGGTAAAGGTAGAGGGGTGAATAAGGTCATGTGGGAAGAGATTGGAACAATAGGACAAAGTGGTTAGAGTTTAATGATGGATTGAGTGGATAAAGATAATATTAGGGCCATGGAAGTGATTGGTTGGGTAGTAGGGAGTGCAAAAACTTTAGGTGAGATGATGGATGAAGATGTGGATGTAATGAGGGAGGTGGATATGGAAATAAGGGGATCCACCAAAATAATCTTCTTTTATGTTAGCTCTAGTGAAGGGTTGTATTTGGGTGCCTTAGGCTACTTGTACTAGAGTGAACTAGTCATGAGATACCTAAAGGTGGTTGTTGCTAGTAAAGGGCCATGAGGTATTTGTACAAACAAGGTGTCCATGTGGAAGGATTTTATACTTGAAATATTTTGACCTCTTTCTAATATAATGCAACCCTTACTTCTTACCTAGGGGCATTTCTTTCCACTTCTTCTTCATCTTCTCTTATTACTATCTCAAGTTATGATTTTGCTTTTACTAATCCCTCCTCTAGATGATGCTCATCCCAAAGCTTTTTCAAGATCTCATATGTGTGTTCAACATCGATATTGGAGTATGGATTTGTGATTTCATACCTATATATTATGAAGGTAGCTATTTGTTCTTCATTATAATCCAATTTGGTGAGCTACTTCTTTATCCACTTTGATAATTTCTTAGTTGGGTCATATGTCTAGACCATGTCTTAGAAGGACTCCCATGGATTGAAGGCATCCAATGAGATTTATGATATATCCACATAATTATTAAGGATTTCCTTTATAAGTGACCTATTTTATTCTAGATATGGTTAGTTTTGATGTTTGGGAGCATTCATGGTCTTCAAGGATGTTATGAATCTCATTAGATCATAGTTCTATCTATCATCTATTAAATTAAGACCAAGTTATGCTAACTTAGGCATGAGTAGGCATCCCTACTATCTCTTTACCACCATGATGTAGTCTCTTGTGGAAAGGACATCATAAAGACCCTTCTTCTTTTTCCCTACTCCATAGATGAACTACACCATATTGAATTAGTAAGAAAACTCTGGGGCTAATGTCCTACCTATTAGCATACATGAGATATGTAAGGGTTTTATGTAGAAACTATGTACTCAAGTGAATGTAAAATGAGCTTACCAAAACTAGTCGGCTAGGACCCTACTCCCAATAATATATGAAAACCATTCACGTGCCATTTTAGATGTAAGGGCCTTTATTCTAAGGTTAATGAGAACTAGAGCCATAAATATCTTAGATAACTCATAGTAGTCCCTAGTGATAGATAGGACATGGGTCCATATGGTGACTAGGGCCACCAAATTAGGGAAAACATCTACAATGCAAGAGTTGAGCTTAAGGTATGAGGACAAGAACTGGGAATGTTGGTATAGAATGAGATACAAGACAAAGGATGAGTATTGAAAGGTACCCACCATAAAAAAATTATCTAGCTCATCCCTCATGGAGGTGGTGATGGATTTCAAAAAATCCATCTTGAACACCTGTAACTTTTGCATTGTAGTCAAGAGGAAGAGTGGCCCTAACTAAAATTTGTTGACAATGGCATTAGATTCCATCCTTGAGATGAAGGCCAACATGGATAGAGTGTCTTTCAAGTATTATGAGGGTATGTTTTCCAAGGAGATGGGTAGAGGAAACATCTCCATGATGTCACTCTTGAGGAGGGAGGGAAGGAAGTATGCCTTATCTTGGACATGGGAGAACCAAACAGTTTAAAGTATCTCTATGCTATAGACATTGTCCTTGGGGTCACTTAAGAGCCAAAGCATCTTCTTAATGTTTTTTTCACTAATTTTCACCATAAAATGAGATTTTTTATCAATTATGCTAGTGTTAGAGTCATATATTTTCATGTAAAAGGTAATGATATTAGGGCATGGATGAACATAGGGCACTATGTACTATGCCAATGTCCAGTCCCACATCTTGCATCTAAAAGAATGATATTCTTCCCTACTGACCCTTTCAACAATTCAAGCATTTGTGGCTTCTCTCAATTTTTTGGATTCTTTTCTAGCTTGGGATAAAATATATCATCTATGAAACCATGTACTAATGTTTGGTCTCTACAGTCCCCTTTAGTCACATTCTTGACATTAGGTAATTTTTTATTTTATTAAGTGGGATCATAAGCATAGGATTTGGTCACAACATATTTAGGGGGGAGGTCTCCCCTACTACATGGCCCATGCCTCTCTATTCTTTAGGATTTTTATCACTTATTAATTAATATGTATAAGGATCCATTGTTAAGAATTTTGTTACTATTCCCTATCTTTGTGTGATGTACTTAATTAATAGTTCTCTACTCACTTCCTCTTTCAAATTCTAGGTTCATATCTTCAACTCTTCTAAAATGTTGAATGATCTTCAAGTATTTCAACACTTCAAGTGATTGACTTAGATGAGGTGAGGGCACTTATACACTAACATTACTAGGTCATCTCATTATGGGAAATTTTAAATTAGGTTCCCCATAAAATATAAGGCTGGTAAATATGATTGAAGAGCCATTCATAAGATATTTGTGGTGATATTTATGGGGAGTCATGTAAAATGGAGCATCAGACATTAATTATAGGTGAGACACATACGTAACATGTTTGAAAGAATGTTTTTTGAATATTTTAGAAGACCTAAGTGATGATCCATTTAAGATATACAAGACACTTGTGACAATGGCAATTATCTAAAGGAAAAGTTATATAAAGGGAAACAAAATCAAGGGAAATAACAATAAAAGAAAGGAAACACAAAAATAGGAAAGGAAACAAGCTATGTACAAGGGGAAGGAATATAAGTTAGTTAAAATGTTTCAAATAAATCTCATTAATTGATATCTCTAGTCCATTTAAATCTTCATTTTCTAACTCAAAAATCATTCCCTCAGAGAAATTGTTCCACTTTATTTGGCTGTGTTGGAATTCATTTGGGAAATTTGCTTAAAGTTTTTGGCTTAGCATCAAGAATAGTTTTAGACATTTTATTTAGTCACAAAGAAACAAATTCTTTTGGAGATTTTATCCACAATAAAATATAAAGGTCATTTTAGTTAGAAAAAATCTTGAAACACTTTTCCTGAAGGATCATTCTTTGACCAAGTGGACCAAACAAGAATTTTGAAGAGTATTTTTCAACCAAAGTGTCTTATATAATTTTCCTGAAGGGTCATTTTTTGGGAAATTATCTCAAGGAAAAGTCCTAAAGGGTCATTTACTTAATAAAGGGATTGATAAAATTTTACCAAAGGGTTATTTATTCATAAAAGTGGTCCAAAAAAAAGTCTGAAAGGGTCATAAATCTCATTCAAAATTAAAATCCTAAAGACATGAACAATTTCAACAGAATTATTCAAAATAAATTATCCAAGGCAGAAAGTAGACTCAATTATTTTAGGAAATTTTCATAAAAGAATTTCCCCATACATTTTATTTCATGAAAAAGAGCTACAAACAAATTCCTTTAGAGAAAGTGGTTGAGACACAAAGCTCACAAACAAATGTCTAGCAAAATGTCTGAAAGAAATAGCCCATGGAATTTGTTATTCATAGATTAAAAATTACACAAATTAATTGATAGGTGAATGAATGTTGAATTAAAGCCACATAAAATGACCATTGAATTTTGAATATCCTAGTGATGGCCTGAATGATGATAACTTACAAAATCATTTGATTGTAGAAGAAACACTCATGCACAATATTGGAATTTTCTTTCAAGATATATCATAGGAGATACCTTGAACATGCACATGATTAGAATTTTATTTCAAGTTATTTCCTAAGATATACATCTAAGGGCCTTGTAATAACTTCCATGTTTATTTCAAAGGTCCTTGAAAGTATTAGATATAACTATGAAACCTTTTTATTTGGCAAGAATATTGATGCACACTATTGGAATTCTCTTTCGAGATATCTCTTAAGAGATACTTTGAACATACACATGATTTGAATTTTATTTCAAGGTATCTAATAAGAGATACCTATAAGGGCCATGGAATACCTTCCATGTTGATTTAAAATGTCTTTAAAATGGACTAGATATGACCATGACAACTTATTATTTGGCAAGAACACTGATGCACACTATTGGAATTTTATTTAGAGATATCTTTTAGGAGATACTTGGAACATACACATGATTGGAATTTTATTTCAATTTATATCCTAAGAGATAAATTTAAGGGCCTTGATATACATTCCATGTTGATTTCAAAGGACCTTTAAATGGATTAGATATAACCATGACAACTTTTTATTTGGTAAGAACACTTATGCACATGATTAAAAATTTTGTTTAAGGTATCTCCTAGGAGATACCTTGAAGGGCCTTGGAATACCTTACATGTTGATTTAAAATGTTATTTAAATGGATTATAAAAAACAATTAAAACATTTTGTTTGGCAAGAACATTGATGCAAACTATTTGAATTTTCTTTCGAGATATCTCCTAGGAGATATCTTGAACATGCACACAATTGGAATTTTAATTCAAGGAATCTCCTAAGAGATAAATCAAATGGAATTGGAACACCTTACATGTTTATTTAAAATTTACGTTTAAGGTATTATATATAAACATGAAAACTTTTTATTTTTCAAGAACACTGATGCACACTATTGGAATTTTCATTTGATATATCTCCTACGAAATACCTTGAACATACACATGATTGGAATTTAATTTTAAGGTATATAATAAGATATAACTTGAAGGGCCTTAGAATACATTCAACACTTATTAAAAATGTCCTTGAAATGCATTATATATAACCATGACAACTTTTTAATTGGTAAGAACATTGATGTACAGTATTGGAAGTTTCTTTTGAGATATATCCTAAGAGATACCTTCAACATGCACATGATTAAAATTTTATTTCATGGTATATCCTAGGATATAAATAAAATTAAATTAGAATACCTTTCATGTTGATTTTAGGTATCCTCTCAAGGGATTATATATAACCCTGACAAATTTGTATTTGGCAAGAACACTCATGCACACTATTAGAATTTTATTTTGAGATATCTCCTAGGAGATACCTTGAACATGCACACAATTGGAATTTTATTTCAAGGAATCTCCTAAGAGATAAATTAAAATTCCTTGGAATACATTTCATGTTAATTTAAATGGTCTTGGTAAGGGATTAGATATAACCATGACAATGTCTTATTTGGTAAGAAGACAGATTCACACTATTAGAATTTTCTTTCCTAGGATATATCATAGGAGACACCTTGAACATCCACACAATTGAAGTTTTTTTTCAAGGTATTCCCTAGGGGATACCTCAAAGGACCTTGTAATACCTTCCATATTGATTTAAAAGTTACTTTAATGGATTATATATAACCATGCCAACTTTTTATTTGGCAAGAACACTGATACACACTATTGGAATTTTATTTCAAGATATCTCCTAGGATATACCTTGAACATGAACATGATTAGAATTTTATTTCAAGGTATCTCATAGGAGATACCTTGAATGGTCTTTAAGTAACTTACATATTGATTACAAAGGTCCTCAAAAGGGATTATATATAACTATGATAACTTTTTATTTTGCAAGAACATGATGGAAGTAGCTACTAATATGGGGGGAAGATGAATCAATAGTTAATAATTCACATTAAATTCCATAAACTCATTCATCTTATATAATCATGAACATGAAAGCTTATACATCAAAATATAAACAAAATCATACATCACATGAACACACAATTTATGTGGAAAACCATCTAAGGGGAGAAAATATACTCTGAAGTATAAAAAATAATGGAATAATATCCTATAAGATGAAGAAAACAAGATACTTTATACCATCACCAATATATCAAGGAGCATCCACCCCTCAATTTAGTCCTACTCTAACTAGACCTTTAGCTAGTTCCAACTAGCAAGGAGGCTACAACCCCCTAGGTGATTAATCACCCACTCAACCACATTTGCTATAATGTATTCTACACTTTATGATGACCTTATATTAATATAAAACTTGTAAATAATTATTCTCTTCATAAGGTAGGCACACCTACCTCATTCGCTCAACCAAGTCACCCTTTAGAATGTTAGGTGTAATGACTGGTTGGATCATGAACATAATAAATAAAACATGAATGATCCTCTTCAACCTCTAATTTTAAGTAATTTCCCATATATACTCCTTTAATAATCTCTTTTATTCACTTGAATACACTATTCTCTCATACCTACACAAATAGGCTAATTTGGACCTTTATATATATATATATATATATATATATATATATATATATATATATATATATATCACTCCATCATCTAACCCATCTTGGTAGACAAGATAATTAAAATACTTGTCTTAACCTTATAAATTATCCTCATACATGTCATCAATCCAATTTTAACCCTCCATATATCATCTATACTTCAAAACAAGCTCAATCCTCCTTTAGATCCCAATCAGGCCTAATGCATTAGCCCTTATAGGTCATTCACCACATATGACCATATACATGAATAATATCCCCCACAAATGATTAAAAAACATAAAATACATGTATAATGGATAATTTATCACTCCCGCATGGGTCTAAAACATCTATAACTTTAATTCATACCTTCAACCAAGCTTTTTATACTACTAGCTAATAAGCCTAGAAACCTATAAAACAAAGTCATATAGAACTGAAGCATACAAAATGTTTTGTAAAAAGAACTCAAAAAACACATGTATAGTTATTACATGACTAAAAAACAACTCAAAATCTTTTTTTCACCTTCACATAGCTCACATAGGTCTAAACCAACTCAAACAATAGATTACTCAAACTAGTTATGCACACTAGAAATTCAGTCAAAGATATTCTACTTATCCAACCAAAATAGATACAAAATATGAATAAAAAATACATTTAATAAATATATTACACTCATATAATACAACCAAGGTCTTAGTCACCTTAAAATGTACTCAGAATAGCTCAAACTAGCCTCTCTGAATAGGCCACTTCACACTACCTACAAGCTCCAGTCATGGAAACATAACTAGTTCTCACCCCAAATGGATTTAATAATATATTTAAATGAATTAATAATATAATAAAATGACCTTAGATCACTCTCCTATAATTATATCATAGGCTTCAATAGTAAAACCTCTTATAGAAACTATTTTCACTTCACTAGCTCATACAAACTGAAAAGGACCAAGAAGGTCAACTTTGAGTCAATTCCCTTATCATACCTCAAGAATAAGAATAACTTAAAATGCATGGATAAAGTTTATAAAATAATTTAATAACCATAAATCTCTCAAATTCATCATTAAACACTTGATCACCTTCTCAATTCATCTTCTCACTTTGACTGGCTTTTGTTCACTGTTTGCTCTATTTCCACTCTAAAAACTAGTCAAATTAATTGACTTAGAAAATTCACATAGTTATTATTTATTACAAAAAAATATATATGGACTTTAAAAACAATTCATGGCCTTCAATCTCTAATAACTCTTGTGTATTGACTCAATCAACCATGCCTGTAGCACTAAAATCTTTAGAAACAAGCATTTATGTACCTTCTACTCATTGCCCTACAACACCACTACCACCTGGGGATTCCTAGAGGATTCATATTTACCTTATAATAGTAAAACTTGGTCAAACAATATTTTTTAGGTCCTTTCTAGAAATATATTTCTAATCACTCCATTATGAGGGTATATAAAGGGTTTTAACCAGTTTACATTATTAATGAATGTTCATAGAGCTTTGGCCCTTAAACTATTGAAAAGTAATTGGGAATGATTCTTAGGTCCATTTACCACCTCTTAAAAAAGTATCATATCCCCATGAAAAGTATACATGTTCCAATGAGTATCACAAAATTCTTCTTGAGCTAGGAAACCTCTATTTTATATACATAAAATACATCCCAACATACTAACTTGTTTTATATTCTTCTTGAGGGCATAAAACTTGGTAAACATCTTTTAAAAACCATGCCATACCATGAAACATGATTACATGAGTTATACTAGATGAAATATCTTCTTAAATACTCATAAGGACCTCATTAGCCCACCTTGCCTATTATGTTTGGAACCACCAAGCCAAATCACCTCTTGAAGGTACTTGGAAAATTATCCAATAACCTCATAGAACCTTATATATCTTCAATGTACTTAATACAAGAAATATAATCATGTACTGATAACATACAAGTCATACAACATTTACCTCCATATCTAACCATACATAATCAAGTCCACAAGGCATATGATGGCCTGCACTCCAATTGAAGACCATATGAGAAGACTTATCCTACTAAGACCATATCAAGAACATGTCAAATTTTCTCTCTCCAATGTTCCATGCTATCCACTCATGCCTCCATAGAACTAAATGCTCCAACTACTCCCACTAGCAATCAAGACTAAACTAAGCACTAAGATCATCCACGTTAAACCAAGATCACTCTCATACCACTTTTTCATCACTAATTCCACTTTACATAAATGAAAACACATCACTTCAACCAATATCCCAACAATAAACTAATCCACACTATTGGAATTTTCTTTTGAGATATTTCCTAAGGGATACCTTGAACATGCAAATGATTGGAATTTTATTTCAGGTTATCTCCAAGGAGATACCTCAAAGGTCATTAGAAAACTTGTAATGTTTATTTACAAGTTCATTTCAAGTGATTATATATAACCATGACAATTTTTTATTTGGAAAGAACACTCTTGCACACTATTGGAATTTTCTTTCAAGATATCTCCTAGGATATACCTCAAACATGCACAAAATTGGAATATTATTTTAGGGTATATCCTAAGAGATATCTCTAAGGGAATCATAATACATTCCATTTTGATTAAAAATTTCCTTTCAAGGGATTATATATATACATGATAACTTTGTAATTGGTAAGAACACTCATGGACACTATTAGAATTTTCTTTCGAGATATCTCCTAAGAGATACCTTAAACATGCACATGATTATAATTTTATTTCAAGGTATATATTAAGAGATACCTTGAATGTCCTTAGAATACATTTCATGTTTATTTTAAATTTCCTTGAAATGTATTAGATATAACTATGACAACTTTATATTTGGCAAGAACACCGATGCACACTAATGGAACTTTCTTTCCTGGGAGATACCTTGAACATGCATATAATTGGAATTTAATTTCAAGGTATATCTTAGGAGATACCTTAAGGGGCCTTGTAATACCTTCCATGTTGATTTAAAATGTCCTTACAATGGATTTTATATAACCATGGCACCTTTTTATTTTGTAAAAACCTTGACGCCAGCTCTGATTGCCTACAAGAGTGACACATGGCACTAATATAAACAACCAAAATTTGAGGGCCCTACCTAGGATCTTAAAATGAATATAAATATTCCTTGCGGCATAGTAAAATAAATAATCACATGAAGCTACATTTATAAATCCCTTGATAATAATTAGAAGGTGCCATATGTCAAAAGGTAACAAACTTTAGCTTTAAAGCTAAAATTGATGGTGAATCAAAGGTAAATCACTATTAAATTTGAATTATAATGAAATTAAATTCCAAAATCAATAGATATAATCATCCCATATCCTTATACATTTATAATATTAGTCTAGATATGAATCCAATCTAAACATTCTGATTTTCATTAGGTTTTATCTGGGTTTCTAACAAAAATCAAAGGATATTTGTTGGTCTTTATTATTGTAAGGGAACTTTCTTTTGTTCCATACCTTACTCCTTCCTTTTGAAAATTTTTAACATGAATCAATTTAGATTAATTCTCATTATGTATATCCATTTGTTTGTTTAATAGCTTGGGCTTATATTAACAAATACAAAATAATTTACATTATAAAATGTTTAGGTAGATTGTGTCACTACCATATTCCTATTGTCCCTACAATAGTGTTTCTTACAAACTAGAAGGTGGTAAATTGTAACAAAATAATCTCTCTAACAAAATTGAGTGAATCACCAAGGTGTCACTACCATATTATTATTATCCCTATATTCTAAGAAATGTTATTCTACTATTCATATTACATCCTTGACACAGACACATGTTGATAGTCTACAAGGACCTAAGGATGAATCTAAATATTCTCAAACTATTATTTCCTATCATGCACTTTTAGGTATTATTAATCCTCCAAATATTAATGTGATCAATTTCATCAAGAAATAGAAGTTGACTATATTAATTTACTCTAGAAGTACACAAAAATTCATGAACAATAAGCTAGATACTCAATTGAACTTTTTCATTTACCTAGATCCATAATTTCAAATCCTAATTATAAGTGGGGCTATAGTCAATTGTTATGGTAAATGTCATAGTATAAATCTATGAGATATTATATATTATATTATCTTATGTTTTATATTCTCATGAATGAGGCCAATTTTTTTTTGGATTATAATGGCTCAACACTTTATGCATAATTTAGATGAATTTTGAGTAATTATTCAAGCTCATTTATTTATAAGAAGTGAAATTTTAATTTTATGATTTTTTGGCTAAATATATGAAACAAGTTAGTTTTCACTATATGATTAATATGATAAAAAAATGTTTAAAGTAATTACTATCTTACTATTTTACATATAATTCAAACCATATAAGGAATTGATGTATATTGAATTATAACTGGTAGAGTTTACCCATTTTTTTCTTATGCACTCACTTGACTGATTTGACCTCTATTCCTTTTGGAAGGTCAACTAAATCCAAATTATGATTTCTCTATATGAAAGAAAA
>JARHVA010007795.1:402500-445000 GCA_037957365.1 Torreya grandis
GCAAAACCCTTATAGGCTTTTTGTTCCTTGATTCCTAGTTATCCATAGCCTTCTGTAATTAACCCTTATGGACCAAGGTAGATATTTTAGGCCTAGATACATCCTTAAAATTCTAATTCCATATAGACAATAGCACTCAACTTGGATAGGAGCATTGAAACCTAGGGTGTCCTATTTCTAGCATTGTTGTCCAAGTGCAAATTTGGTGCAAACTATCATATTTTATTGAACAATTATCCTAATTCATGTCAACCTAATGCAAATTAATTTAACCCATGATAATTAAATCCCATTAAAAGTCTTTATAAAAGGGTTGACACTCATTTATAAGAGAGAATCAAGAATACAAGCAAGTACACTCAATCACTTTTCCTTATTCTCTACATACAACCTTCCAATATTATTCCAAGATTATTAAAACCCTTGCACTAGTCCCTAGACATATGAAGTACACCTAGTTTCACATCTAGTTGAATTTTCATACACAATTTCAATAAGAAATTCAATGGGAGAACTGCATTAGCTTGATTCCTCTTTAGAGTATTGGTACGTAGGTAGCATGCCCACACATGGGGTGTGAAGTGCATTCAATGTATCTAATAAATACAAACCCATTTTCTCTCTTTCCAAATTTACCTTTTAATTTTAATCACAAAGTTCTCTTAGTGATTTTGAATATTAAAGTAGATGTGTAGTGAGCTCCATAGATTTTTAGGCTTTGATATTTCACTGATAGGGTAACATAGACATGCTAAGTATAACCTAGAAAAATTAGATCACCTACACAACAACATCAAAAAAGGATTATAGTGTCAAATAGTAGGGTGTCCCACTTTTAGTGCTCCTATCCAACTAGAACATGAAGTTTAGGAACCTATTTATGACACTTCCTAATCTTGTACCTAAATTCTTAGGCTTCATCTTAGACTAGATAATTGAGAATAAGCTATGTCATATTTTCTGTCATTTATTACTATTTTTAGAAAAACCAAAAATATAATATATTTAAATAAATCATTGGCTTATTAATTGCACATTATTTACTAACTTACTTTACTCCAGACTGATTTATTAATTAGGAATAAAACTCCATTATTTTAAAAAATAATAAAACATTTGGTGAACTCGACTTCAAATTTTTCACAAAAACCCTAAAAACCCTAGGTTATATTAATTCTAATTTTATGATATAATTTCTTGATTTTTTATATATTTAAAAATTATAAATCTATAAATTAATTACAAATTTATCAATATATTTGATAAAAACCCTATTTTGCACATACTAGGTCCTTTTTGCATAGAAACACATTCTAAACACTAGGAAAAATATATTCCTTATTTTTGAAATATTTTATAAATTTTCATATATTTTTCAAGAAAAAATCTACAAATTTTATAAAAAATCATATATATATTTTTTTAAATTGTCATACTAATTTTAAACATTCATTCAAAAATCCCTAGTTGCATTAACTATCTCCTAGTTATTTTCCATTACTTTTTCAATCATTTTTTGAATTTTTTGTTTCATATAAAACTTAGAGAATAAATTTTAAATTAAAAAATTCATAGTATTTTGCATAAATATTTTTGAAAAATTAGTAGTTGCATATACTATCTCCCACTTTGCTTCTTGAGGTATCACCGTACACATTTATACACTCAGTATCCCTTTTGTATAAATTCTAATTTACTATTGTTCAAAATTTGTATTTATTATATTTAATACTTTACATTTTTATAATATTACTTATTACAAATAATATCAAAACATTCAAACACATTTAACATTGTTTTCCTACTTTAATAATGGCATGATATACTAGTTTTGATCAAACTGATAAAAGAGAACTTCAAGAACTCTTAACCAAATATTTGTATATTCAAAATGACATGATTAGAATTAAAGAGGAAAAAATTTTAATAATGGTCAATATTATCAAACCATAGAGCCACTAGTTTCAAATGACACTATGGGGGAAACTATGTCTCAACAACCCCCTATAATAGCCCAACATTCTTCTGTACCATTAACTACAACTAGTACATCCCTTTCTCATGATGTGGCAACCCTTGTGTAAGAGATGATATCTGTTCAATCCAAGGTGAAACATATTAACTAATGTGTCTCTAGATCTACATATGAATTTGATTCTTTTATTTTACTGCATACACCATTTGCATGTCACATTACTTTTACACAATTACCACAAGGTTTTATTTAACCTAAGCTCACTCTATATGATGGAAAGGGTGATCTAGAGACACATTTGTGAGGTTTTCATGTAGCATGCTTGGATTATGTACCCAATGATTGGATACTTACCAAGCTATTTTCATGGAGTCTAAAGGATTATTCATTACAATGGTTCTATAGTCAACCAAATCAATTGATCACTACATTCAATCCTTTAGCAAACATGTTCCTAGCACATTTCAGTATCAAAATTGATGATAAGGTCTTGTATGAACAAATTACACATTAGAAGCAAAGGTCAAATGAGCCCCTCATAGATTATGTTCTTAGATACAGTACTATTTTGGCTAAGCTAACTAGCCCCATGGCTGATCAAGAGTTACAAGACATCTTTAAGAAGAGCCTTCTACCAACATTACATGAATCTATTATGTTCAAAATATTATATTACTTCATTGAATTGTGTCATACACTAAAATAAAGAGAATTGAACCTTATTTCAATGGGAAAAGTTAAGTACATAAGTATCATAGACACAACAAACAAGAGTAATAGTAAATTCCTATACAAGATCAAAGTCAATGACAATAAGAATAAAAATCAACCAATTGTCAATGTGACTTCAGGTCCCCCTCAACATTTGGTTTTATCATCACCTCCTCAATGTGCATTTACCCATCTATGAGTTTCTCTAGCTAGGTTTTATAGTAGTTATTGGAATGTAATATCATTAATCTCCCTACTATTCAAGAAGTTAACCTAGCAAAGCCTCTTCCATAGGGATACAATTAATAGGCATTTTTTGATTTTGATAGGGCACCAAGCCATACTACAAATAGATGCATTAGTTTGAGACATAAGATATAAGAATTGATAGATGCCAACCTACTTAATCTTAGCACTTCAGTTGAGCCACCATAGGCAAAACCAACACAATATTAATCTTTGAAAATCTTCTTAGATATATTTCCATAGCATTCTAAATAAGAAACTGGGGACACATTAGGTGTTCACCATACATACCATACATATCCTCCACTAGCTACATACTAGGAACCTACAATTGAGTCACATCCTTTAAGTGGTATGATAGGTGTGTATGAGTCTAGAGTTTTAGCTAGACCTTCGATATCCTTCTTAGATCAAGAGATTGTGGAGTATAATTTAGATTATAATTATTTTTTTATTAGAGTATATATTGATAATCAACCCATTCATAGTGTCCTAATCAACAATGGTTTTAGTGTCAACAAGTACACCATTACATTATTACAAAATTAGGGTTATTTAGAGTAGGATATTACTCCCATAGATATAATTATTAATGGATTTAGTGGGCACATACAAAGTTCATTAGGTGAGATTACACTTCCTATAAAGGTTAGTCCCACACATGTGACCACACATTTCACCATAGTTCCTAGTGTAGGAGTATTTTACATGTTACATGGTCATCTATGGATTCAAAAAATTTGAGCAGTACCATCTACAGTTCATAGATGCATGAAATTCATTCTAGATATTTACGTTATTAAAGTGGATAGAGTTCCATATGAGTTACTACCCCCACTTTATATCCATCTATTTTGAAGTCACCAATTTTAGTTTCCCCATCAGTTACATTTCTTCCTCAGGTTCATATTTAGACACAATTGATGCATCCATCACTAGTATAAAATGTTCACACAACACCACAGCTTCAAGATTCTAAATAGCCTCCACCTATAATATTCACACATAGAGTAGTTTCATTTATATTTCATGTGTTTGCACATAAATCACATGTTCATAAAGCTTATCCTACTTCCAGATGGGTCCCTAAGATCCCTATAGTTGTATCCACTTTCTATAACTACAAGGGGAGCCCACATTTGGTTTATACTTTAGAGATTTTAGAGCAATTAAAACATACACAAATTTTAGCTTCATAATCTCAGACATCTAATTGTGCCTCCTGATCATGCATGATTCATTTATTTTATACATGACACCATGATAGGGGGTCTCATCTAAGACTCATCGATTAGTATCATTTAATTCTAATTTTTCTTGTACATAGCTTATATAAAAAAAAAATATAACAAAAAATTTCAAAATATAAAAACATTTAAATATATCGAAAGGCCAAAAAACATTTTGATTCTATGCATCATCCATGCTTTACATCACTACTATCATGTTAGGACATACATTTGTTGTTCCATGCTATTGTATGTTGTTTTATCTACATTACCATGCTTCATTTGATCTCTTTTGAGTGTGTGTAGTGACATATACCTACTTTATTACTTTAATCTACCCATTGAGGGAGCATTCTTACTTCTACATTCAAGACATACATTGATATACATACCCACTGGTGGAATCTTCTACATGAAAACACCATCCAGGTTATGTCAATCCTACACTACACACTTTGAGTTATTATACTGATGTACATTACTTATTAGATTACATATATTTCTATATTGACATTTCAATAGTATCTAACATTTGTGTATCTCTTAGTATATACCTAATATTTTTCTAACATGTATTTCATACTTTCACTTCTTGCTTTGATTAGTTAGCTACGTTTATATTTTTAGTTTACTTGTTTCCATTCTTTACTTAGAGTAGCTTGTGTGATTACATTCCTAGTTATAGTTTTACTTCTTATATGCATACCTTTGGAAATTTCCTAATGTCCCTCATGTTTACTCTTTTATGTTACAATATTTTCTTGTTTAAAATTGTATGTGTATGTGGCATTTGAACATGCGTTGTATGCTTGTTTTCTAGTTGAGTGACATATGCCCATGTCCCTTATTCTCATGGCCTCTTGGCCATCCTTGTATAATTCTTGCTTATTGATTCTTGATTTATGTGATTATTTATTTATTTCTTGTCCATGTTTGCAATTCCATGATCTATATCATGCGTTTACCTTTCTTTCTTGGATGCCATAATGGACATCATGTTGCATCCCTCCGACTAACAAATAACAATTAAAAACTAACATCAAACATTTCTAGTTTTAGTTCAATACATTACACATGCTTTGACATTGTTATATATATTTAGTCATACCCCTATTAATCTGACAATATCTCAATACAAACATTGTTATATCTAGATATATCTTGTCAAATATCACTGCTATATCATATAGTTATACAACATAACACACTTGCAAGAATCTTTTTTCTGAGGGTAGTCATTATAGGTTCATCATTCCTACCCTTAGAAGAGGGGGAAATAGATAGGGGTTTTGTCAAAAATATCAAAGCTCTTAGCATCAAAAACAATAGCATTCAGATCACCTAGTTTGTAATCCAGAGGCCAAACTAATCAGAATAGAAAAAAATTAGTGATAATTCTAGATCAATAACCAATTTCAACATAGGAAAACAACACTAAAAATGGATATAAATTCCAAATATAGGGGTGTCATCATTTTGGCACTCTTGTCTAGTTAGAAAAACATCTAAGTTTTCTAGTAACAAGCAAAAAGTTTAGCTCAACTATAGTTTTTGAACATCTAGATTAGTCATAAACAGTAGTTTCAATATAGTTTTCTTAAAAAAATCCAGATATAAGGGATATCATGTTCAGTATGATAGCTCTAAATTTCAATTTTAGATTAGGTAGTTTACATAACTTCCATATCAAAATCCATATTTCAAACACTAGTGATTAGGGGTTAACGTGCATGGCATATTGGTCTTCTTTTGTTTCTACGTTTATTTTATTACCTAAGAATTCTAATAGTTGTGTGTTTTACTCCATCTATACGTGGTTGGCATCATTATTAATTTCAACTTCCATACAAGTTTAAATTATTGAGTAATCAAGTTCTTGATTTAGATTTCACATAAGCATGTTACATTAGTTTTGAAGTGGCTTTCATACAATCCTAACCTCCATCTTTTGAAATGGCTAAGAGTGGCCTAGTTTCTAGCATACATTTAGCTATTCATGCCACATTATCAAATTTTCAAAGCATCCATGGGCTCCATGATCCATATCATCTGACATATATTCTATACTGGTATCACTTCATAGGTTTAATTCATGGGGTAATGATGGAGCCAAAAGACTAGCTAGCCTTTGTATTCTTGAGCCACCTATTTAGAGGGGTTGGACACACAATCAAAATATAATTTAACACACACAAGATTCATTAACTTCACTTAGTTGGTGATGATGGATCCAAAGGGCTTGCCTTTTCATTCTTGAGCTAGCTTCTATGGAATTGAGCACTCAAGTCTGTTCATGATATTAGTATTGATTCAGCACATACCCAACATGATCCAACACAATCCACTATCACAACATGTTTTGTATTCATTTGTGTACCCGATGAGGTGTATTCATTCTTTTATATTCCTCTTTATCCTACCTAGCTTTGTATGTTATTATTTTTGATATGGTGTATCTAGTAATAATCAATCTACTCTATGTTTTTCATTATAGATTCACACTTCATATCATGCTCTCTCTATGCACATCCAACACCACACAATTTCATGAGATTTTACTTTATAGGTAAGTTTAACTATGCTTTCTACTTTACTTTATCCTAGTATTTCACTTTTTTGGATCACTAGCATAAATGCGTGAAAATGTAGTCATGTAAAATGAAAAATTTGGCTACTTGAGTGTGGATAATGACACCCAATCCATAGGTCCTATGTGTTTGTACAACACTTATAGGCTTTTCTTTCACTAATTCATAGTCATCCACAACCTTTCAGACTTGACCCTTATAGACCTAAGTAGCTCTTTTAGGCCCATATCCATCCCCTTAGGTTTCATTCCCTCTAAATAATAGTTCTTAACATGGAAAAGAGTGCTAAAACCTAGGGTGTCTTATTTCTAGTGCTATTGTGCAAGTGCAAATTTGTTTCAAATGATAATATTTTATTGAATCCTTATGTTAATTCATGTCAGATTAATTTAACCCATTATCATTAAATACACTATAAAAGGCCTTTCAAATTCCATTTATAAGGGTTCTCACTCATTTACAAGAGAGAAACAAAATACAAGAAAGTACACTCAAGAACTTTTCCCTATTCTTTGCATACATCCTTATAATATTAGTCCAAGTTTATTCAAACCCTTATACTAGTACCTAACCATCTAAATTACACCCATTTTTGCATCTAGTTTCATTTTCATACATAATTGCACCAAGCACCTCAATGGGAGAACTACATTAGCATGATCCCTCCTCAAAGTATTGGAATGTAGGAAACATGCCCACACATGGGGTGTGAAGTGCATCCAATGTATCTTTTACACACTAACCCCTTCTCTCTCTTCCCAATTTTCCTTTAAAGTTTATACACAAAGAGCTCCAAGGGATTTTGAAGATTAAAATAGACACACAATGAGCTATGTAGACTTATGGGCTTTGATATTTCACTTGTATGGTAATAAAGACCTATCGAGTAGAAGCCAAAAAACATAGATCACCTAGATAACACACTACAAAAGGACTATAATGACAAACAATATGGTGTCCCAATTTTGACACTCCTATCCAACTAGAAAATGAATTTTAGGAACATATTTTTGACATTTTCCCAGTCCTATACCTAAATTCTTAGGCCTTATCTTAGATCAAATAACTTAGAATAAGCTAAGTCATATTTTCTCTGATTTATTACTATTTTAAGAAAAGTCAAAAATATAATCTATTGACATAAATTAGTGGCTTAATTATTACACATTATTTACTAATTTACTTTACTCTAGACCTATTTATTAATTAGGAATAAAACTCCATTATTTTGAAAAACAATAAAACATGCATTAAGTGCATATAGACTATCAATATCTAAAACATCCTTCACTATAGAGGGGATTGTCTTAGGCTAAAGTGGTTATTTGATAGAGATTCTCGTAGGTTGCTTAGGCACATGATATGAACCCAACCTATCCTATTGAAAGCCTTTTTATTGGTCCTACAAACTCTTAATAATAAAATTAATAAACAATTTCATTCAAGATATTAAATGTGCCTTAAATTTTCCTAAAAAAATATTAAGGAACCTCATTATTGTTATAAGGTGGGAAATAATAACCATCTATCATTAGTACCAAAAATTATTTCTCATTAATGAATGGTGGTAGTAATAGATTGGGAAATATTTCAATTACATTAGAAGTGAAATATTGGTTTTTGGATTACTCAGTAATGAGAATTTTTTATTTTTTTATTTTTTATCTCTCAAGGTAATCGCTAATAGTTTGAAATTATCATACTCTATGAATCACATCTATCTATATAAGATACCCATTTATCTATTTGACATGTTACCATTTAATCAAAATCACTTACATTAAGGTATGGGTCCCATGTTAGGGGATTGCTAATTATTTTTGAGGATGTGCTAATAAGAAATTATAAGATTATTTTTCCTAATTTATTGTCCTACATTATTTAAAATTTTGTGAATATACGTTGCTCAGAACAATTATGAGTATTTTACTTTCAAAAATATATTTGAAAATAAATAAATTAAAATATGATTAGATAGAAAACTATAGTTGGAAACAACAAATTCATATTATATGAAATAAAGAGTTTCTAACATTATATTATGAAAACTATAGTTGATTGTAGTTGTGTGAATACATGAATCCTAGTAAATATGTATTAAAAAAACTACCAACAAGACCACAGTATATACAAGTCAAAAATGCCAACTAGTCTTATCCACAAAAATTAGTGAACACATCTTCAACTCACTTTTCAACACCTATTGTCAGAAATACCAAGAAACACATCTCACAGTTAGAATTCAAAATTGAATTTATTGGTATTAATAAACTAGAGAAATAAACCAAAGGATTTGAGTAGAAAATAAACTCATTGGGATAGATATTCATTAGCACTTTAACTTAATTTGAATCTATTCAATATAATATTGTATGTCACTAATTTAAATTGTAGCTCAAAAGACCTGATGGTTAACTAAAATTTGATGGTCATTTTGTAAAGTAGAATAGACTCAATTTATTTGTATAATTTGTATGTAATTTAATAGTTCATAGAATTTTTATAACCAAGTTTAATGGGATATAAAATTAATCATTTGCATAACTTAAAATTCATTGATTTTCCATTCGCTTTATTACCAATTCTCTTATGCCAAGTGTCATCTACAACATCAAATTTATTTATTGTGATACATGATTTTAAATTTTTGATACATGATTTCAAATTTTAATTTAATTCCTCCCAAACATTAATGTTTGATAGATTTTATTTTCAAAGTAATCTACCTCATTTATTGTGTACATGGTGAAGCACCACCAAGTTTTAAATCCATACTTGTGATCAAATTTTTGACACCATAATGTTAAATGAAGAAAAACCTCAACCTATTTATTTCTAAATTAAAATTCACCTTGGGTGTAGTCATGTAAAATTTAAGGTGCATGAAAAGTATAAAAAATTCAAACCCCAACCAAACTGTTAAATCTTTAGCATGTTCTAAGGATCTATGGTCTATGTTAGCTTATCATAACTAATCTAATGATATTTGTAACATTTAATATGGAGATCAATGGGGGTGAAAAGTGTCACCATCATGGGAGCCCAATATAGAGATTAAATGATGCACATGATAAGTGTCGTTAAGTAATATAGATTGATTTGTTGGTCTTCATAAGGCCAATTTAAGTATTGACTTCCTGTATAGACAAAATGAGTCATTTGATATGCTCTAGGATCTATTCATAAAATTTAATCTTGATTTAGATTTCTTAGTTGTCCATGGAATGTGCCTCCTAGAAATACAATTACCATAATGTCCAATATTAGAATGAATATTTATGTCAACATATAACCGTAATATCCATAGGTTTGAACTTTGTAGCATAGTCAATGAAATTGCATCAAGATAAAATAAAATTAGACAAATGTTCCTTCGACCTATTACCATAGACCCATACGTAAGATCATACCTATGTGCATGATTGTAAATGATTATATTGTTTTTCTTCACCACGAGAAGTTATTAATGGTGAAAATATTTCATCAAATGCATAATAAATAGTTTTATCTTACATTCATTATACTAAATCTCTTACCTCTCATGAAAATCATGTCATTCTTCATGAGATATATGTAGTCCTTGAATGCATAATATCCTTCCCTTTATTGATAGGTTTTATAAATTAACTTACAATCCAATTGTATACATATACAAGCCTATAGACATTTATTCACTTGTTTTAGTAATTTTGTATCATGTCTATCAATGTCCTTGACAATTAATTGAGAATCCAACATGTCAAATATTTTGGATTGTCCCTTATGAATATTATTAACCTACTATGTCAAGAATACATATAAAAATATTATGATATATATTATATGTCAATTATATTTATTTAATAACTAATATAATTTGTGTGTATGGGGTCGGGGTGGGTAAGAAGGGTTATGTGAAGAAAAAGAGTGTAAATATACAATTAAACCTACTAGTTACTCTAAACCCATAGAAATTTAAAAATAAAAATAATTATGGGCATAATCCTATGGAGATCTGAATCACCATGAAATGCTTTAGTCTATGATGGCTTGCATTCTTCATGTAAAGAGATAGCCTTTTATCACAATATCTATGTGAAAATTATAATTCTGTTAGTTTTGATATAGATGCATCTATATTTATTGGATAAGGAACTCAGTTCTAGGTGATCAAGTTGTGTCTTGGTTATTGCAATGGAGAAATTACTTTTGTTATAATGGTGGTAAGAAAACAAGAAGCAATAGAGAAGAATTTTAGGTTTATAAATATGATAAAATTTTTAAATGGACATAAATGTTTAAAAGACACCATATATTCCAATGTGCATGCTTACTATTATACCACCACTACCTATTTTTCCTAATAATTAATAATGTTATATCTTCAAAAATTGTGTATGAAACACTTATTATGAAATAACCTAATAATTATTTATAAATCATTACCATCAATTCCAAAGTTCCATGATGATAATTTTACTTCGATTTACATATTTGAAATTCTATTATTTTTACTGTACTATGGTCTTGTAGTAAATTATTGAACATTTTCTAATTCTGATGATCCCATGGATGCAATCCAAAACTCGTGGTAGGAGACCCATCAAGTGTAATTTATTTCAATGAGTCTGTTACAATCTATAAATGAAAAGTCTATATATAGAAATATTATATATATGCTTAAGTATTTTGAGGTAAACTACTTACACCCTTAGTTAACCATAATTTACGTAAGACCACAAAATCTTTTCCTGAGAGGTCTTTAAGTTACTAGGTATTATTTTGTGTCACTTATTTTTATTACCATTTTGGGGTCTAATTCATCTAAAAATATTAGTTTTTTAGTTCAAGAAAGGTGAATCACCCTCACATGTATTTAAATTAGTGAATTAGATTCTATTAAATGTATTCTTAGGTGGGGCTAAAACTTAAGGAGCCAAATTCCTATTAGATAATTTGCTTATGTTACATATTTAAAAAATGTGGATGAAAATCCACTTATCATGCAAGAGCCTATTATTTCTAAATCATTAGCATAATCTCTATGTAAAAATTGAAACTCCCTTGGTTTCGATCATGGGGAATCTATATTTTCTAGATAAGGAGCTTAGTTTTCAATGACCAGGTTTTATATTGGTGATTTCAATGGATAATTTTTTTTTGTTACAATGACACTAAAAAAATTAGAAGCAACCATGAAGAATTTTAGGTTTAGAAATATGATAAAAATTTGAAGTAGACATATATGTTCAAAAGAAACCATCTATTCCAATGTGTATGCCTACTATTATAACACCACCACTTGTTTCTCCTAATAATTAATAATGTTACATCTTCAAAAAATGTATATGAAACTCCACTTATTGTGCAAGAAATTGATAATAAGTTATAAATCATTACCATCATTTTCAAAGTTATATGATGATAATTTTTCTTCTATTTCCATATTTGAACTTCTATAATTTTCATTGTGTCATTGTCTTGTAGTAAATTATTAAACATTTTCTAATTCTGATGATCCCTTGGATATGATTGAAAACCCATGGTAGGAGAGCCATCAAGTTTAATTCATTGCTACGAGTCTGTCAATATTTTATTGGAATGAAAATCCCTAAATTATAAAAATATACATTTCGATACAATCTATAAATGAAAATTATATATATGTAAATACCATATATAGACTTATTAAATTCCTCTTATGTATACTTTCTATGCCCTCATATACTCATAATTTAGATAAGCACACAAAATCCTTTCCTAAGAGGTCTTTGACTTACTAGGTATGATTTTGTGTCACAATTACAATTTTGGGGTCAAATTCATATCAAAATATTAGTCTATAAGTTCAAGAAAGGTGACCAACTCTCATAGGTATTTGAATTGGTAAATTCAATTATCTCGAAGGTGTTACCTAAGGGAGGTTAAAAATTAAGGAATTAAATACCTATTAGACAATTTGCTTATGTTACATTTTCAAAAAATGTGGATGAAACTCTATTTATTATGCAAGAGCTTATTATTTCTAAATCATTAGCATAATCTCTACATCAAAATTGCAAATCCCATGTTTTTGATAAGGGGACATCTATATTCACTAAATAATCAACATAGTTGTGGGTGATCAAGTTTTGTCTTGGTAATTGTAATGGAAAAAATTCTATTTTCACAATGGTGCTAAAAAAATTAGAAATGACCAAGAAGAAGTTTGGGTTTATAAAAATGATAAAAATTTAAAGTGGACATATATTTTTGAAAGATATCTTTTGAAATATGCATGCCTACTATTATACCACCACCACTTGTTTCTCCTAATAATTAATAATGTTACATCTTCAAAAAATGTGGGTAAAATTCTACTTATTATGCAATAGCCTAATAATTATTTCTAAATCATTACCATTAGTTTCAAAGTTTCATGATCATAATTTTACTTCTATTTCCATATTTGAACTTCTATAATTTTCATTATACTATGGTCTTGTAGCAGATTATTGAACATTTTTAAATTTTGCTGATCCCCTAGATGTGATCCAAAACCCATGAGAGGAGACCCATCAATTAATATTTTTACAATGAGTCTACTGATATTTTATTAGAATGATATTCCCTATATTATATAAATCTACATTTAGATGCAATCTATAAATATAAATTTTATATATACAAATACTATATATAGACTTAAGTGTTTTGAGGTAGAATGTTTATGCTCTCACATTAACATAATTTAGATAAACACAAAAAATCCTTTACCAAGTGGTCTTTAAGTTATGGTGTATGATTTTTTTGTCACTTAGTTTAGTTACCATTTTGGGTTTAAATTCATCTCCAAATATTACTTTTTAAGTTAAAAAAAGGTGAATCACTCTCATAGGTATTTAAATTGGTAAATTAAATTATCTCAAAGGTATTCCTAAGGGGGGATAAAAATTAAGGAGTCAAATCCCTATTAGGCAATTTGCTTATGTTACATATTTTAAAAATGTGGATTAAACTCCACTTATGATGAAAGAGCTTATTATTTATAAATCATTAGCACAATCTCTATGTCTAAATTACACCTCCCTTGGTTTCGATCAAGGGGCATCTATATTCAATAGTTAAGGATCTCAATTTTGGGTGACTTGGTTTTATATTAGTGATTACAATGAATAATTATTTTTATAATAATGGTGATAAAAAAATTAGAAGTGACCATGAAGAATTTTAGGTTTAGAAATATGATAAAAAAGTTAAAGTAGACATATATGTGTAGAAGACACCATCTAGTCTAATGTGTATACATACTATTATAGGTTCACCACTTGTTTCTCCTAATAATTAATAATTTTACATCTTTAAAAAATATGGATGAAACTCCACTTATTATGCAAGATCCTGATAATAATTTTTAAATCATTACCATTAGTTTCAAAGTTCCATGATAATAATCTTACTTATTTTTTCATATTTAAAATTCTATAATATTCATTGTATTATGGACTTGTAGTGTATTATTAAACATTTTCTAATTCTGTTGATCCACTGGATGTGATCCAAAACACATGGTAGGAGACCCATCAAGTGTAATTTGTTGCGACAAGTCTATTACTATTTTATTGGAATTAAATTCTTTAAATTATATAAATCTAAATTTATATACAATCTATAAATGGAAAGACTATATATAGAAATACTATATATAGACTTATTAAATTCCTGTTAGCTATAATTCTTATACCATCACATAACCATAATTTAGGTAATCACATAAATCCTTTCCCGAGAGGTCTTTGAGTTACTAGGTATGATTTTGTGTCACTTATTTTAATTACCATTTTAGGGTCAAATTTATCTCAAAATATTGGTTTGTAAGTTCAATAAAGGTGACTCACCCTCACAAGTATTTGAATTGGTGAATTAAATAATCTCAAAGGTATTCCTTGTGGGGTCTAAAAAGTAAGGAGTCAAATTCCTATTAGACAATTTACTTAAGTTAAATCTTAAAAAAGTGTTGATAAAACTCCACTTATTATGCATGATCCTATTATTTCTACATGATTAGCACAATCTCTACATCAAAATTGCAACTCCCTTCATTTTAATTAGGGGGCAACTGTATTCACTAGATAAAGAACACATTTATGGGGGATTAGGTTTGGTCATGTTGATTGCAGTAAAGAAACTAATTTTGTTACAATGGTGCTAAAAAATTTAGAAATGACCAAGAAGAATTTTAGGTTTAGAAATATGATAAAAATTTGAAGTGCACATATATGTTTGAAAGACACCATGTATTCCAATGTAAATGCCTACTATTATACCACCACCACTTGTTTCTCCTAATAATTAATAATGTTACATCTTTAAAAAATGTGGATTAAACTCCACTTATTATGCAAGAGTCTAATATTAATTATTTCTAAATCATTACCATAGGTTGCAAAGTTCCATGATCACAATTTTACTTCTATTTCCATATTTTAAATTCTATAACTTTCAATATACTATGGTCTTATAGTGGATTATCAATCATTTTATAATTCTAATGATCTCTAGATGTTATATAGAACCCATGGTAAGATATCCATCAAGTGTAATTTATTATGATGAGTTTGTTGTAATTTTATTGGAATGAAATTCCCTAAATTATACAAATCTACATTTATATGCAATCTATAAATGGAAAGAGTATATATATATATATATATATATATAGACTTGAGTGTTATGAGATCGACTCCTTATTCCCTCAAATAGCCATAAAGTATATAAACACGTAAAATCCTTTCCCAAGAGGTCTTTAAGTTACTAGGTATGATTTTATGTCACTTATTTTAGTTACCATTTTTGGGGTCGAATTCATCTCAAAAAATTATTTTGTAAGTTCAAAAAAGGTGACTCACCCTTATAGTTACTTGAATTGGTGAATTAAATTACCTCAAAGATATTCTTGGGGGGGATAAAAATTAAGGAGTCAAAACCCTATTAGAAAATTTTCTTATGTTACATGTTAAAAAATGTGGATAAAAATCCACTTATTATACAAGAGCCTATTAATTATAAATCATTAGTACAATCTCTATGTCAAAATTGCAACTCCATTGGTTTCGATCAAGGGTATCTATATTCACATGATAAGGAGCACATTTGTGGGTGATCAAGTTTTCTCTTGGTGATTGCAATAGATAAATTTCTTTTGTTAAAATAGTGCTAAAAATTTCGAAGCGACCAAAAAGAATTTTAGGTTTAGAAATATAATAAAATTTTTAAGTGGACATGTATGTTTGAAAGACACCATATATTCCAATGTACATGCCTACTATTATACCACCACCAATTTTTTTCCTAATAATTAATAATGTTACATATTCAAAAAATGTGGATTAAACTCCCCTTACTATTCAAGAGACTAATATTAGTTTTTTCTAGATCAGTACCATCAATTCCAATGTTCGATGATGATAATTTTACATCTATTTTCATATTTGAACTTCTATAATTTTCATTTTACTATGGTTTTGTAGTGGATTATTGAAATTTTTCTAATCCTGGTGATCCCCTAGATGTGATCCAAAACTCATGGTAGGAGACACATCAAGTGTAATTTGTGGCAATGAGTTCGTTGCTATTTTATTGGAATGAAATTCCCTAAATTATAAAAATCTACATTTAGGTACAATCTATAAATAAAAATTATATACATAGAAATACTGTATATATCCTTATTAAAATATTTTAAGGTAGAATAATTATGCCCTCACATAATCATAATTTAGATAATTACAAAAAATCCTTTCCCAAGAGGTCTGACTTACTAGACATGATTTTGTATCACTTATGTTAATTATCATTTTTGTGTCAAATTCATCTTCAAATATTTGTTTGTAAGTTAAATAAAGGAGACTCACCCTCAAAGGTATTTGAATTGGTGAATTGAATTATCTCAAATGTATTCTAAGGTGGGGTTAAAAATTAAGGAGTAAAATCCCAATTAGACAATTTGATTATGTTACATATCCAAAAGATGTGAATGAAACTCCACTTATTATGCAAAATCCTATTATTTATAAATCATTAGCACAATCTCAACATCAAAATTGAAACTCCCTTGGTTTATATTCATGGGAATATTTATTCATTGGATAAGGAACACAATTGTGGGTGATTAGGTTTTTATTGGTGATTATAATGGATAAATTGCTTTTGTTATAATGGCACTAAAACATTAGAAGTGACCACAAAGAATTTTGGGTTAAGAAATATGTTAAATTTTTTAAGTGGACATATATATTCAAAAGATACCATCTATTCCAATGTGAATGCATACTATTTTACCACCACCACTTTTTTCTCTTAATAATTAATAATGTTACATCTTTAAAAAATGTGGATGAAACTCCACTTATTATGCAAGATCCTAATATTAATTAATCATAAATCATTACCATTAGTTTTAAAGTTCCCTGATTAAAATTTTAATTCTATTCCATATTTGAACTTCTATAATTTTCATTTTACTATGGTCTTATATCAAATTATCTAACATTTTCTAGTTCTGATGATCGCCTCGATATGATCCAAAACCCATGATAGGAGACCTATCAAGTATAATTCATTGCTACGAGTCTATTGATATTTTATTAGAATGAAAGTCCCTAAATTATTCAAATATACATTTTGATACAATATATAAATAGAATGTGTGTGTGTGTGTGTGTGTGTGTGTGTGTGTGTGTGTGTGTGTGTGTGTGTGTGTGTGTGTGTGTGTGTGTGTGTGTGTGTGTGTGTGTGTGTGTGTGTGTGTAAGTGTTCTGAGGTAGACTGATTATGCCCTAACATAACCTTAAGTTAGATAAGCGCATAAAATCCTATCCTAAGAGGTCTTTGAGTTACTTGGTATGATTTTATGTAACTTATTTTAATTACCATTTTGGGGTAAAATTCATCTCCAAATATTAGTTTATAAGTTAAATAAAGGTGACTCACCCTCATAATTATTTTAATTGGTGAATTAAATTATCTCAAAGGTGTTCTTGGGGGAGGAGCTAAAATTAAGGTGTCAAATCCCTATAAGAAAATTTTATTATGTTTCATCATCAAAAAAAGTGGATGAAACTCCACTTATTATGTAAGAGCCTATTATTTCTAAATCATCATCACAATATCTATGTAAAAATTATAATTCCCTTGGTTTTGATCAAGGGGCATCTATATTCACTAGGTAAGGAGCTTAGTTGTAGGTGATCCAGTTTTATCCTAGTGATTTCAATGAAAAAATTACTTTTATTACAATGGTGCTAAAAAAATTAGAAGTGACCAAGAATAATTTTAGGTTTAGAAATATGATAAAAATTTGAAGTTGACATATATGTTTAAAAGACACCATCTATTCCAATGTGTATGCCTACTATTATACCACCACCACTTGTTTCTCCCAATACTTAATAATGTTACATCTTCAAAAAAATTGGATGAAAGTCCTCTTATTATACAAGATCCTAATAATTATTTATAAATAATTACCATCGGTTCCAAATTTTTGTGATGATAATTTTACTTCTATTTCCATATTTTAACTTCTATAATTTTCATTGTACTATGGTCTTATAGTAGATTATTGAACATTTTATAATTCTGAAGATCCCCTAAATGTGATCCAAAACCCATGGTAGGAGACACATCAATTGTAATTTGTTTCGAAGAGTTTGTTTCTATTTTTTTTTTGAATGAAATTACCTAAATTATACAAATCTGCATCCATAAATTATAAAAATTAAGGAGTTAAATCCCTATTAGACAATTCGCTTATGTTATATTTTCAAAAAGTGTGGATGAAACTCTAGTTGTAATACAACATCCTATTTTTTATAAATCACTACCATAATTTCCAAAGGTCCATGATGATATTTTTACTTCAATAGACATTTAAATTATTATAAAATTAAAAATTCTTATGTGCTTGGAAATTAGGGTTAAGGTTTTATTTTCTCTTTCCATTATTTTCTCTCAATTTTCTCTCTCCCTTTTGAAGGCCAAACAAATTATTTTATTGAATTAACTTAGGTGAACTATGATGTTAATGATGGAAGTGTTCATCCCATTTTTCACAATCATTTCTATATGTGTTTCTTCTCAAGTATTTAATCTATGTAATATATTATTTTCTTGTATATTTAGTATCTCAATAGATTTCATAGATGAGATAATGAAATATATTTATTATCTTAGTAAATACCTATTTAAAGACAATTTTCTTATGTTACATATTCAAAAAATGTGGAAGAAACTCCAATTATTATGCAAGAGCCTATGATTTCTAAATCATTACCATCATTTCCAAATTTCCATAATGATACTTTTACTTAATTAAAATTTTAAATTATTATATAATTAAAAATTACCATGTGCTTTGAAATTAGGGTTAAGTTTATGTTTTTATGTTTCCTTTATTTTCTCTGAGTTTTTCTCTCTCCCCTTTAAATGATGAAAAACATTATTTTCTTAATTGAACTTAGGTGAATTATGGCATTAGTGGTGAAAGCATTGACCCCATTTTTCACTATCATTTCTATAGGTTCATCTTGTTAGGTATTTAATATATGTAATGTATTTTTTTATTGTATGCTTAGTATCTCATTATATTTAATGGGTGAGATAATGAAATGGCATAGATAATGAAATATATTTAGTATCTCTGTAGCTTTAATAATAGTACAATGAAAAAGTTATGTTATGAATTACTAGTAAAATGAATATACTTATACTTCACGTACATGACTTCTCAAGGCCTGACAAGATAACCACTTTAAATATAATGGGATGACTGGTATAATGATTCAATTGGTTAGGATGATGAAAATGAGGGATTTGAATGGGAAGAGATAGAATAGTTAGTTGATTAGGTTTAATTATAAGAGTAAGGTCTTGAGTGACAGATGGAAGAGGATGCTCATGATGATACCAAAAAATCTCACCTAAATGATACTAATCATTTGAACTAGTGAATTAGGAAGATATGGAGTTATAACAATCCTCAGAATGGATGAGGATAATGTAACAAAGTTCTTGGTGATTACTAGGCTTAGGAAAATTGAAAAGGTCATTAATTTAAAAACCTTGGGATTTTGTTGAATCTATTGGGTTTGATAATTATTAGTGGATTTCATCCATAAATAAAATTAGATATGATGAGGATAGACTCAAGGATAAATAATATAAAGGGGGAGGCTCAAATCTAGATGTATGAAGGTTATAGGCTTGGTGTGGTATGATGCAAATAAGTCTCACTATTTAGGATTCTATTAGGTATTTTTACTTGTAAATAATGTTAATATTTTTGATGTTAAGGTTTTGGATGGGAATGGAATGGAAAGTATATATTGTATGTTTTGATTTAATGTCACATTGCATGTTTTTTGTTGGCACATTAACATGTACTCTAGGGAAATATCTTACTCTATGGAGATTAACTTGTTCAAAAAACATCATCCAAGAGTGAGTTAACCTTGTTAGGATTTTTAAGAGTGTTATATTGTTTAAATTTTGTTTATGTAAATTTAATTTATATTTTTAAAGGATGAAATAAAATTTTATACTTTTCTCATTTAGATAATATTTTTGAGTTTTACTTTTTTGAGTTTTCAAAAGGCCTTAAAAATTGAAAAAAAACTACACTACTTACTAAAATAGAAGTGCTTAGAAATAAAATAAATGAAATCTAATTTTATTTTTTATTATTTTCTTGATATTTTATAAATAAAATACAAGTTAATACTAAAAATGCATCTTAAAATGGAGTTGTTGATTTTTAACTTTTCCTTTGTTTTTGAGAATGTAAACTTTCACCTATATGCACTAAAATGGATGTTTTTATTTTTTTTAAAATTAAATTAAGTTTAAATTAAATAATAATTAAAATTTTAATCTTGACTATTAAAATTTTAAATTATATCTAAAATTCAGATTTTTTGTGTGCAAATACAATCTCTAAGTTTTCAAGATCTAGTCTATTTATACAAGCGACTATGCTAGTTATTTGGTATTTTTATTTTTTTGTATGTAACTAATGATATGTGAATATATTAATGATTATATAAAATTATTACTTATAAATTATAATTACTTTCTTTTCTATGTAAATAATCAAATATATTTTTTTATGTAAACTTTCTTTTCATTTCCTAGTTTATGTGTATGTAAGTTTGTTAGTGTTTTTTTATGTATGTGAATGTGTGCTATGAAAAATAAAATAAAATGAAATCGATTATATGTATATAATTTTAAGATTAAAGTATATATCACATATATAAATTAAATAATACTACTCCTTAATATTTATAATGTGTGAATGAAAGTAAGATGAAACTAGTTTATTAATGCAAGGAAACAAAGAAGAAACAATTTTTTTCAAAAATTTTATGAATAAAATTTCAAACAAAAAATTTATATAATAAATAAGAAAAAATATAATATAATATGTTAAATACATAATATAATAATCATCCAAGATGACCAAATATTATATCAAGTAAAGGAGAATTAGTTGAAGAAAATGTTGAATCCTCAGGTAACTAGCTCCTTGATATGTCACATAATGATGACCTTAAAAATATTCATTAAGACAAGATTAAAATAAAATGGAAGAATAAAAAAATTAGGAGGAATAATATAGTTTAACTATGTGTGGTTAATCATGAACAACAAATTACTGGTTGCACACTAATGAGCTCCTTTCTCTAACTTGTGCAAATGAGCAAAAGATTACTATAAATTGAGGCTATGTTATTCAAAATAGTAGAAGGTTGATTGCGGATATATGAAATATTTTAATATTCAATAAATAATGTAATTTTTGGATTTAAAATTCAAATAAAAGTGAATAAATTGTAAGGAAAAATAATAAGTTATGACTTATAGTTAATTGATGCCAAACTAAGAGCTTGTTTGAGCCAACTTGGAGGTGGTGGAGATTGAAAATATCAATTATAAATGAATATAAGGAAATTATAAAAGGTGAAATAAATATAAAATTATCAAAAATAAAAATGAAATCATGAAAATTTATGAAAACTTGAGTCTTAAGAGTTAGTTTTTAAAATGTTCCTACAGGAATGAAACATATTGGATTACAATAAACTTTCCCAAGTGGACTAACCTATAGGAAATTTGATTATAAGTTTCACCTTCATTTACAAAAATAATATAATTTTTTTTAAATATTAAAAATCTTCTACAAATATAGTATCCTTAACTAGCTTTACCTTGGGATCCTAGTGTTGTTTAAGTCCCCTATTTCTATTGTAGTATCTCTAATGTGTTCTAATGTTGCTTATCAATAAGCCTCAAATTAACCATCGATTCTAGGAAAATCTCATCTTCTTGATCATCTATGTCTCTTTGGTCCTTATTATTTCTTCTTAAGGCCACATTAATTCTCCTTGCCTCAATAATATGTATTCTACTATTAGGATCATATCCATGACCCTATTATTGTATGTCCCAGATTTGGCTTGGTTTTTGCTCCTTAATTCCTACATGACCAAGGTGATCCTGTGCTTGAATTCTTCATTGGTTATGAGGCCCATAGGGCTGAGACTTGTTGTTTTAGCAGTCATGGTCCCTAGGAATTGTTCTATCCTATCTAATATTTTCTTGTCATCTTTGAGGAGTCTTTACAATCTCTTGGACTATGTACTCAAACCCTTGATCTTTTATATAATCAATCCCATGGTTGTATTCAAGTGAGCTAGGATAGTGGTCTTGAAACTAGGTATTTGATCCTATACCGATATGTTGAATAATTCCTTTATTTGTTTATTTGAATTATACCACTAGGTGACTAAGATTTTTATTGTTGCATCCTATTGGCTTAATACATTTTGTCTAGACCTTGTTGACTTTAAGGATTTAAACATGTCTTTGAAGGATGCTTCAAACATCTTAATCATGACATCATGAACTATCAATATAGCTTGCTTCTCTAGATTTTCTTGCACCTATTTTAGATTCTCCCTCTATTGTTGCAAGCCTTTGATGGTAGACTACAATTGAGATAATTATGATTGAGCCAATTCAAGCACATTTTCTTGAAATATAGGGTTTTCACCTAGTCTCTACCCTTTAATAAGAGTCAAGCCAACAAATGGTTCTAATTTATGAAAAGTGAATTCTTATCACCCAACCATGGCTTTCTTCTTAGTGAATTTTTGTAGTCTAGTTGTGGTTGGGTCAAAGTTGACATCAGCAAAATATTTAATTACATTTAAAGATGGAATCTCCATCTATGCCCCACTCGATTCACCAAAATTATCCATTTTATTTTCTTCTTCCCTTTTTATATCTACAATCCATGGCTTGAGCTCATCATTCACATGGATGTTGACAATTTTTGTAATATCCCAAGGATTGTCATTTATAGACCATTCAGGAATGGTTAGACCATGAATTAGGTTTTCATCACTAAAAATATTAAACTCACTCAAAGGATGAGATAAGGTCAACATAGACTTCTTGTCTCCTATTGGAACTGAAACTAGCTCAACTTTTCTCTTTGGTGGGGTAGTAATAAGGACTAAGTCCAATGCTACTTCTTTCCCCTTCTCTTTATTTATCTCTTCAACTTGAGCTTCTTCTTCATCTGATTCATAAGAACTAGCTGGTATGTTTAGGGCATCTTCCATTATTTCTATAGGATCCAATGCCACTATGTCAATGATTTCAATTGGTGATTTTGATTCTTCAAGCTAAGCTGAAGATTATGCCACCTTACCTTGTCTCCTTTTTTTAGGTCTTTATTCAATATATACTTTAGGTCTTTGTGTTTTTATCTATGGATGTGTTGGAGAGGATCTAAAATATGGACCAAGTAGTAAATGGTATTGCCCAGGTCCCATCTACCATATATACTCACTTGGTTTTTGCTCTATCAACAACCTATCTTCTAGCTTAATGTAGTGTTTTTTAAATCTTGACAAAACTATAGTGAAGGATGAAGCCTTTATGTGTATTTATTCTTAGACACTAGGTAGATGTTCATATATTACACTTATCATTTTCTATTTCAAGTTCCCCACTACTCTTCCTTAGGGATCCCACTATCTTAGTTCATCATGTTGTAGTTTGAAAGAGTCTTTATGTCTAGAAGCAACCTGAATATTATCCCATTACTAAAATATAGTCCTACCAATGGTCATAGGTAGGGTATGTAGTACTCCCTTTCTCTTGATTTTACACACAACATCTATACCATTGCGTTTTAGTATGTTACCTCTTACTCAGTTTATTTGTTTGGCACATGGACTAGTAGCCTAAGTGGGGTGCATTGGGTCCCCTCAATCTTAGTGATTGTACAATCTAGGTAAAACCATATGTCACCAATGAATTCAATTAAATTTTTGACCAAAGGATTAATTCTTCCCATTAGACCTTCATTCATGGCCTTAGTTAATTTTAGATGAAATGAATGTGGTCTCTTTATTTGAATATGTTCAAATTTGACTAAAATTAGGACACTATCTTTATCACCTTAGGTGACCATCCTCTAAATTTAGGTATCTTGGTAGTGGAAAAGAGGGCATATAATAGGTAGTATATCATGTGGAATTGGTTCCTAGTCCTTTTCTTGACTATATAAATTTGCCTACATAAACATGTGATCAAAACCTCACCAATAGGAGGAGTCAGTTTTTTCTAAACCATAAAATATACCAAGGGCACCCAAATTTTGTGAATATAAGTGGTGGTGGGATTCCACACATCTTGTTTATTAAAGTCATAATCATCCTGATCCCTACCCTAAATTGTTTGATTAAAATGTTTTCATTGAATTCTAATGACACTTGACTCCTAGAATATAGCCACAGGGTGAGGATGGTGTTATTGTGGCTATATCTACTTGATTGAGAAACTTATAGAAGTTTTCAAAATCAATGGGAGAAATATAAGAAATAATTTTCAAGTATATTTATTAAACAACATGCCCTTTTCAATCTTACATTATTTGAAAATAGGGTAGAGAACATATATGAAATAAAGTACCTCTATTTTTATTATAGGACAATGAAGGATTGCCATTTGAATGATAACCAGGTCATAATACCACCTCTAGATTGATACATTCTTCTCATTTTCCATGGTGATGGTAGGTAGCCTATCAATCATCCATAAAAGTTTGTACCAATTGTTGTCTCCCATGTTTAAATCTACTCATAAAATTTTGTTACTTTGAAGATTCTTCCCTCTAAATCTGAGGTCAAGTAGAGGTCTGCACCTTCTATGGCTTATTTTTTGGCTACCATTGCTGAAATTTTGTTCAAGTTACACATTGGTGGTGCACGGTTTGATCTTGGCCTTAATTATAGTTACTCAAATGATGATTTGATCTCCCAGACTCAATTGTGATCAATTCAAGATTGAATTAGGGATTTTATAGATGTTTTGGATTCTCTAAAAATTTAATCATGATGGTTATTTAAACCTAAGTGTCTTTTATGCCTTAAATTTTCATTCAAATCATGCAAATATACCTTTGCCTTTTTCTTCCCACAAGATTAGTTGATTTGTGATTTCTATTTATGTGGAATATATATGGAACTTTCATGGTACTTCATCCATTAATGTTTGAAAACATGACCATATCCCTTTAAAATTTTATTTTTATTTCACACTATTAGATTATGTTTGCTTGGATCAATGTTATTTATTGATCTTGATCTTGAGAGTCAAACACCATTGGCTGATGTTTATACTAGGCACCAAGGTTGATGGGTGCATAACCATCAATTTTAAACATGTTTATAGGGGTATTTTTTGTCTTAAATTTTACATCTGAGCAACCATAATTTGAATGGGAAATCAAATCTTATTCATGTTTTAAAGGTATCTCCTATGAGATACCTTAAAGATATTACAAGGGCTTTAAAAATATCACCCAGTAGTCCCTTCCATGTAAAATAAAATTTCATTTGTTCCTTAAAGGAAAAAACCACCCTTATCCCTTTTTGAAATGTACCTCCTAGGATAAACCTTCAAGATTAAATATAGTTTTGTTCATGTTATAAATATATATCTTAAGATATAACTTGAAGGTATTCCAAAATACTTTAAAATATCACTTAGTAGTGCCTTTTATGTAAAGCAAAATTTCACTTGTTCCTTGAAGGAGAAATCCACTCTTGTACCTATTTGAAAGGTATCTCCTAATAGATACATTGAAGGATAAGTCCACTCCTGTGCATGTTTGAAAGGTATTTTCTAGGATATACCTTGAAGGTATTATGAGGGCCTTCAAAAAATCACTTAGTAGTGCCTTCCATGTAAAGGAAAATTGTACTTGTTCCTTGAAAGAAAAATCCACTATTGTCTTTGTTTGAAATGTATCTCCTAAGAGATACCTTGAAGGGAAAATATAATCTTGTCCATGTTTAAAAGGTATACCCTAGGAGGTACATTGAAGGTGCTAAAATGGCCTTCAAAATATCACCCTGTAGTGCCTTCTATGTAGATTAAAATTCCACTTGTTCCTTGATGTGAGAAATCCACTCTTGCCACTGTTTGAAAGGTATCTCCTAGGAAATAACTTAAAGGGTAAATCCACTCTTTTGAATGTTTAAAAGGTATCTAATAGGAGATAACTTGAAGTTATTACAAAGTACTTAAAAATATCACCAAGTAGTACTTTCCATGTAAATAAAAATTACACTTGTTCCTTAAAGGATAAATCCACTCTTATCCCTATTTGAAATGTATCTCCTAGGAGATACCATGAAAGGGTAATGCAATATTTTCCAATTTTTAAAGGTATATATTTGGAGATAAATTTAAGGTATTACAAGGACCTTCAAAATATCACCTAACATTTCCTTCTATATAAATGAAAATTCTTCTTATTCTTTGAAGGACAAATCCACTCTTGTGCCTATTTGAAAGATATTTCCTAGGAGATACCTTAAGGGGCAAATCAACTCTTGTGAATTTTTGAAAGGTATATTATAAGATATAAATTGAAGGTATTATAAAGGCCTTCAAAATATCACCCATTAATTCCTTTTATGTAAAGGAAAACTCCACTTGTTTTTTAAATGGGAAATCTGCTCTTGTGCATGTTTGAAAGGTATCTCCTAGGAGATACCTTGAAGGTATTAAAAGGGCCTTCAAAAAATCACCTAGTAGTGACTTCCATGTTAAGGAAAATTGTACTTGTTCCTTGAAGTAAAAATCCACTCTAGTCATTATTTGAAATGTATCTCTTAAGAGATTCCTTAAAGGGGAAATCCACTATTGCTCATGTTTGTAAGGTATCTGCTATTATTTATATTGAAGGTACTATGGTGGCCTTAAAAATATCACCTATTAGTGCCTTTCATGTAAAGGAAAATTCCATTTGTTTCTTGATGTGATAAATCCACTCTTGTCCCTATTTGAAAGGTATCTACTAGGAGATATCTTGAAAGGAAAATACAATCTTGTGCATGTCTGAAAGGTATCTTCTAGGATATACCTTAAAGGTATTACAAGGGCTTTCAAAATATCACCAAGTAGTGCCTTCCATGTAAAATAAAATTGAAATTATTCCTTGAAGTAGAAATCCACTCTTATCCCTATTTGAAATATATCTCCTAAGAGATGCCTTGAAGAGGAAATCCACTCTTGTCCATGTTTTAAAGGTATCTCCTAGGAGATAAATTTAAGGTATTACAGGTGCCTTCAAAAGATTCCTTGATAGTGCCTTCAATATAAATAAAAATTCCACTTATTCCTTAAGGATAAATCCACTTTCATCCCTATTTGAAAGGTATCTGTTATGAGATATTTAAAGGGAAAATCCACTCTTTTTCATGTTTGAAATCTATCTATTAAGATATACCTTGAAGGTATTAAAAAGACCTTCAAAATATAACCTAGTAGTGCATTCCTTCATGTAAGGGAAAATTTCACTTATTACTTGAAGGAGAAATCCACTCTTGTACCGATTTGAAAGGTATCTCATGAGAGATACCTTGAAGGGGAAATAAATGCTTGTGTATATGTTGAAACATATATAATAGGATATACCTTAAAGGTCTTATAAGGGCCTTCAAAATATCAGCCATTAGTGTCTTCCATCTAAAGGAAAATTTTAGTTCTTCCTTGAAGTAAAAATCCACTCTTGTCCCTATTTGAAATGTATCTCTTAAGAAATACTTTTAAGGGGAAATCTAACCCTGTGCATGTTTGAAATGTATCTCCTAAGAGATAAATTAAAGATATTAAAAAGGCCTTAAAATTATCACCCAATGGTGCCTTCCATGTAAATGAAATTCCACTTAATCTTTCAAGGAGGAATCCACTCTTGTGCCTGTCTAAAAGGTATCCACTAGGAGATACCTTGAAGGGGAAATCCATTCTTGTGCATGTTCAAAAGTTATAACCTAATAAATGCCTTTAAGGTATATAAAGGAATTCAAAATATCACCCAGTAGTGCCTTCCATGTAAAAAAAAACTCCAATTATTCCTTAAAGGAAAAATCCACTCTTGTACCTATTTGAGAGGTATTTCCTAAGAGATACCTTGAAGGAGAGATCCACTCTTATCCATGTTTGAATGTTTTATAGGTTTAATTTTCACCCTTGGAGAGGGTTTTTCATCATCTCTCTAGTTAAGCTTATAATATTAGGACAAACCTTGGATGTGGGTGACCTATAGTAGGGATAAAACTCTAGAGGAGGTTGATATCCTCTTTGATGCTCACCCAATACTAATGATAAACTAATTCTTCATGAGGAAAGGGATTTAAAGAGAATAAGGGGTACTAAGAAATTTATCCAAGTGAATCACTATACTTAAGAGGTAAACACCCATAAGCTCAAACCCACACTAGATCAATAGAGGATAATACAAGATTACACAACCTTAAGATCAAGCTAATTTACATAAGTATTTCATAGAAGAGGTTCAGAATAGAACACTAGTCTAGAAATACAAGAAACGTTGAAAACTCCCTAAACAAAGTTATAAATAAGGAACATGGATGAGGAATATTTTCCTTTAGACAATGCCATAATGAATAGCTTTCCAAATATAGATTTGAGGTAGAAAATAGGTAAAGAAATTCCTTATTGCTTTAAGAGGTAGCTCTTATAAATGATTGATAGGGTTGAGCCTAATGAAGTTAAACATACTTTATATTATCTTACATAATGTCTTGTCTCTCAAAAAGATTAAAAAAATTCCAAAATTTGAGAACTCCTTACACAATGGAAACAAAGGGATAATATAGGAGAGAGAGAGAGAGAGAGAGAGAGAGAGAGAGAGAGAGAGAGAGAGAGAGAGAGAGAGAGAGAGAGAGAGAGAGAGAGAGAGAGAGAGAGAGAGAGAGAGAGAGAGAACATGTTGTTCATGACAATCAATGAGCTATCCACTTTTAAGAGATATTTCACCAAGCTTTTGGACTAATCAAAATAAGTCATTATGAACAAGATATTCATGATTTTCCCAAATAGCCTTTGAATCATTCCATTGGTTAGACAAGATACACTAGAAGATAAGAATTTATGAAAAGTGGCATGTTATGATCTTCTAAGAAATCAATTCCCTAAATTCATTTCCAATTACCTAAGTCCTTTTACTTTGGATCTTCCACTTGATCTCATTATGAAGATAAAATTTTCATATCTTCAAATTACCAAGGGCATGCCATGTCTTTTATGAGTGATTGTTTGCTGAGGACATGGCTTGGGAGGATCTTCTCATTAATCATATATTTGATCTGTGCCTTAGATCTTGGACTAAAATAACTATAGGTGAAAACCAATATAAGGATATTAGATTTCTTATAGTTTTATATATGTATATAACACTTTTTTTGATGTTTGATCCCATCTTAGTTTGTATCAAGATTTTCTCCTTTAATTTTTCCACCAATTTAGGTTAGACCTATGTTTTGGTCCTTTGGCTTTACATCTTAAGTTGGGTCCATTTTGATTCATCAACTTTCATCAAATGTCCTGACTCATCCCTTTGCTATTGGTAATAATTAATCAACCCAGATTATTGACCCTTTTGAATTTATTTTACTTCATCAGATTTTTGAAATTTGATTAAACATAGACAATGGATCTTTGGGATCCAATGCCCTGAGCTCAGTTTCTCATTGATTCCTAGGATTTGCTAACCATTTAACTTACTCTATCTCCCACATGACTGATACTTGTAAACTACATGTTCCTTTTCAGGCTCCAACCAACGATTTTAAATCCAAATGGTCACTAAATGGGTCTTAAAAATGATGTTCATGTAGATGTCTACCATTTCTTGAAAAACTTTATAATTTTATAACTTGAAGTACAAAGATTATGAGGACACCTAACTTTCAAATAATGGACCTAATGATGAAATAAATAAACCCTTTTGATCTCTTTTCCATTTGAGTTTTTTACATTCTTTTGTAAAATTTTGGATTTGACTAGTCATGTGATCCTACATGACATCTTGATGATGGTCTAGTCTAAAATGGCTAAGTATGGAAACTTAGCAAATTAAATGTTAGTATCTAGCTTTGAACATGAATATCTTCCTTTTTACTTTATCATGTGAGCCCCAACTTGGCACATATGAACTAGACTCCAAAATGAATAGACCCATGTGATTATTTATTCTTAAGACTATCACATGTGAGATATCTAGTGCCATGATAATGCCTACTCAAGTTTCCTACCACTAGAACCAAACATCTAGCAAGATCTAGATGGAACAAGTAGACTAGATGAATTTCAAATGCTCCCATGCTTATCCTAAACACTCTATATGGTCTTTGTAACTCTAGAATAGTCTTTAAAATTGATGAATTACACTTTAAGTGAACCTAAAGTTATTCAAAATCTTTGTGAGGTTTATGATTTCTCCATTCCACTCATTTCATCCAAATCTAGTTCAGACCATTTTGATCATTTGTTCAATCAGGAACTCTACCTCTTTCTCTAAATGAGGATCATTAGTAACTAGGCACATGCTTGGTATGTGGGAAAAATATGGCAATAGAAAGGTATCCCCTAAGAGGTACATTGAAGGTATTATAAGGGCCTTCAGAATATCACCTAGTATTACCTTCCATGTAAATAAAAATTTCACTTATTCCTTGAATGATAAATTAAATCTTGTCCCTATTTGAAATGTATCTCCTAGAAGATAAATTTTATGGAAAATCCACTCTTTTCCATGTTTGAAAGGTGTCTCCTAATATATAAATTTAAGGTATTATAGGGGCCTTCAAAATATCAATTAGTAGTACCTTTTGTATAAAAGAAAATTCCACTTTTTCCTTGAAGGAGAAAACCACTGTTATGTCTATTTGAAAGGTATCCCCTAGGAGATACCTTGAAAATGGAAATGAACTCTTTTTCATGTTTGAAAGGAATATCCTAGGAGATACCTTAAAGGTATTATAAGGTCCTTCAAAACATCACCTAGTATACTACCATTTGTAATAAAATATAAGTAATAGTAATTAGCATTTTCTCATTCTTTAACATTAATAAGTGCCCTTTACAGGGGTGATAGGACATTTTGTCTATACCCTCGAGGCCTTATATATTCATTTATCAATCTAAAAATAAAGAGGATGTGCTATTATAATTCAATCTTCATGGGAAACTATCTATCTATGATCTCATTTATTATGCTTCTATAGTATCGATAGTTGCTTTCATTATAGATTTTAATTCATGATTTATGGTTTATAGTGTTTAAGGGTTTGATATATTTTATGAAATTATTATCTAAGTATTTTCAATCTCTTGGAACATCAGAAGACCCAACATGATGAGGAAGAGTGGGTGCCTTTGTAAGTAGCTCTTTAGAAATTTTATGTTCTTGAGCCTTCCTCCTATTTTGAAATTTTGATTTGACTGGTGTGCACACCAAAGTTTGTCATTATCTCATCCATAAGTGAACTCCCTTTTGAGTTACCAAGAAATATGGATAAAAATACAGGTTTATTTATTTTTAAATATTTCATATTTTGCCTCAGATTCACTTAGCCCATCTACCAATTCCTTTATACCTTCTAGTAGTTTCCCTTCAACCTCTTCCTTTCATAGGGCCCCTTTTATAAATTGTTGTAAGTATTAGCCTTCATCAAATTTTTATATGTGGTAGCCTAAAACTCAACCACCTTGAAGAGGATCTTGTTTCACTCTAGTGTAGTGCCAGCTCGACATGTGGTATCCTAACACTATTCAAAGCAATTTCTTTCTAAGTCAGACCTCTACGTAGTGTTATTAAGAAGTTTATGAATAAATGGGGCCCATAGATTCATTTAATTTTTCAATTAAGTTTCAACATGTGGCATATTCATGCTCAATTTTTCAAATAAATTTGTAACTTCCATATGAAGAGTGTTTGTTTTACATGTTGCATCCTTGCACTCAACATTGCCAAAGAAGTGCCCATTTTCTTAGGAGAAGTGAAAAATCCACACATGTTATCTCTAAAATTATCCATGAATGGTTTAGGTATATCTACACTTGGAGATGTAACATTTTCTATTAAAAAACTGAAGGGACCCACCATTTTTTAGAAATGGGGGTATCACCCTTTAGTGCCTTCTATGTAAAGGAAAATTCCACTTGTTCCTTAAAGGAGAAATCCACTCTTATGTATGTTTGATAGGTATCTCATATGAGATACCTTAAATGGGAAATACACTCTTTTTCATGTTTGAAAGGTATATCCTAGGATATACCTTCAATGTATTATAAGGGACTTCAAAATATCACCTAGTAGTTCCTTCCATGTAAAGGAAAATTACACTTGTTCCTTGAAGGAAAAATCCACTCTTGTTCCTGTTTGAGATGTATCTCCTAGGAGATACCTTGAAATGGAAATCCACTATTATGCATGTTTTAAAGGTGTCTCCTAAGAGATAAATTGAAGTTATTACAAGGATCTTCAAAATATCACCTAGTAGTGCCTTCCATATTGAAGATACATTGAAGGTATTTTTTTGAGAAAATTTGGCATTTTATTTCAAACTTTTTTACTATGAGAAAAATTCATGAAGGGAAAGTTCTCTTATAAATTTTTTCCATAGGAAAAAAGTTCAAAACAAATAGACTTTACACTTTTCCCAATGGAATTAAACTTATATCTTTTATTGAATAAATCATACCTTTGCACTTTTACTAAAGGGTAAGTGCACTTCAAAAATTTTGTGGTAGGTAAAATTCCAAAGTAAATAAGGACTTTATATCTTACAAAAAATATTTAAATTTTTTGAATAATTTTCCCATGGAAAAATGCTTGAAGATTAATTTCCCTTCAAATTTTTTAAAAGTAACAATATGTCTGAAAGAAATGACCATTCAAATTTTGTTTGAAACACTTAGACCAATCCAAGTAGGATTTGGCTAAGACATTAAATTCATTCAAAAATTTTGAAGAAGACAAAATTTTCAATAGATATAAGACTTTAGTATTTTTAATTGAGTTAAAAAACTTAAAGACCTATTTCCATCAAATATTGTGTTCATGTAAAAAGCCTAAAAAAGTCTAAGCGAAGACCAGATTTAGAGGCCCTTCAAGTTATCAACCAGTAGTGATATCAAGGTAAAGGAAAGTTATTATGAGATACATTTAATTTCCCTTTGAATTTATGACTCCTCCCTTTGAGGTGTCTACTAGGATATTCCTTCAAGGGCCTTGATGTACACTTGTAATACCATCATGGTTAACTTGAAGGTATCTCTAAAGAGATGTTTTGTAAAAAAAAATCATTCTTATACATGATTAAAAGGTGTCTCCTAGGAGATACCTTGAAGGTACCTATTGATGGGAATTTTAACACATATCAAAAACATACTTCCCCTCATATTTTTCCTTTAAAATAAATGTTTATGGAGTCCTTTGCCCATTAGATTATATTGGATGGTACACATAATTTATGCCAATCCACAATCCCATCCTAAACATATTATTTAGAGTGGGATTATTTCATTTGTATGTCATGGTTTCCTTGGGGAGAAGATATGAATTTAACACATTTTCCATAGTATTATCATGATTCCATGATACTAGCTTGTGTTTCTCAAAAAATACATCTAGTGCTGGTAGTGACAACTACCTTTGAAAATATGCTCTAGGTATGTACACCACAACCATTTTTTTATTCATGTGGTGTAGAAAATAATCATGAATAACCTTAACTACAATTAATAATTATCAAAGGAGGTCATTGCATGGCATCACCTTGGGCTTGGCCATATTCAAATGCAATCCCTATGTCTTAAGTGCTAGCAAGTCTATGATGAATAGTTGCTCTAAGGGAGATAGATTTCCATCAAGTGAAAAAATTTCAATATATTTAATATCATCCCATAGTTTAGAGTAGTTCACATACCTATTTTCAAAAATGGTGGCATCATAAATTATTTCCTTAAATTTCATCAAGTCCTTGATAAAAAATGGTGATGGTGGAAGTGCTCCCCTTAATGCCTTGGATGAAGATGCCATTGTAATTATATGAAAGACTTATAGTTTATTTATGTGCTCTATGAAAAATATCATTTCTGCGAGTCAATCTTTTACTTGCAATAGTCTCACAAGTTGCTAGGGCTTTTCTTGCATAGGATAGTAATCGAGATTGAATTCATTAAAGAGCAATGAAGACATCAATGGTTACACATCATGTATATATCCTTTTTCATTCGATTCTAGTTCATTATAAATTCCCAACATTCACATGTTTTGTACTTTGTGTAATCTTCATATCTAGCTTATTTAGTTGGCAAGTATCATTAACAAGTATCAAGAAGTATTTTGCTTTATTGGCCAAGTATAGTGGGATTTTGGTAATTGAGAATCATAAGTCAAATTTTGTGTTTTGATCAGGCCTAAAAAATATTTGAATATTTTTTTTGAAAATAAAGGATGATTAAAAACAAAATTAAAGAGAAAAATCATCGATACAAGATAGCCATTCAAGTTATTAAGTTATCAACACTAGTGCTTTCAAGGTGAAGGAAATTTCTACTAGGAGATACATTCAACATCCCTTTGAATGTATGACAACACCCTTCAAGGTGTCCACTAGGAGATTCCTTGAAATTCCTTGAATTACTATTGTAATATCATCATGGTTAACTTTACAGTATCTCCTATGAGATGTCTTGTAATAGAAATTCACTCTTGTGCATGATTGAAAGGTATCTCCTAGGAGATACCTTGAAAATATATATTGATGAGCATTTTGACACATATTATAAACATACTTCCCTTAATATATCTCCTTTGAAGCAAATTCTTATGGATTCCTTTGCCCATCACATTATATTAGCTAGTGCACATAATTTATTTTTGGTTTTGTCATGCCTTATTATTTTATGTGTGAGTTAATGTATATATTATGAAAATTTACTACGTATTTGGTATTTTAGTTTATAATTAATATTTATTGATATATATTTAATCACTACTTAATGATAAAAAATATCATGAACCAATGTGATATACAACTTACATTTTATAAAATATCAATAATTAAATCATTTTAATTTCTTTGTAGAATATCTTTGGGTGAAAAAGGAATTCACATACTAAAAAGGAAGAAGGCCTTACTCTAATATAATATAGATAGAGTACCATTTAAACTGCCAAATCTCAAATTGAATCCACATCAACATCTCCCATTATATGGTGGAAACAAATTCCTCTTGCTAATTAGTATTTTGAATTGTTTAGTCTACCAAACATGCATGCAGATATATGCTTTATTTATCACTACATTGGGAAAGGAATGTTCTCTAATTGGAATAATCCTTGCATGTGAGAAAGATGAACTTAAATATGTCATTCAATTCCAACTATAATTATGGAATGGATAAGAGTGAATTCTCTATCGAGCTACAACTAAATTAAATAAATATACACCTAATAAAATGGAATTGACAAAAAATATTTTTTCTCTTTATTGTGAAACATTTCATTTTCATTTGAATAACTATGAAAACCCCTAAATGTCTAGGTTGATAGATAGAGATAATTTATCATTATAATACAAAATATGTTGAAATAAAAATATTAACAAGGGGAAAAAAATTCTTCTACTTGCCACCATGAAAACATGTATTTAATATACCCTACGATCATAATAAAAAAAACATTGAAGAAAACAAGGCAAGCAAGGGTAACATATTTGTATGTGTATTTGAAAGAGGCCATACAAGTACTCAAACCCATGGAGGAAAATAAGATCGAACAAAATGTTGGAACACTTTTATTGACACAAAATTATAATTAGACACACAGGTAATTATGTACATGATATATTTCCTCTAGTAATTATGCCTTAAACATTCCTATAGAACTTTGTGAATTATGGGATGCTAATATCAAAATAAGAAATATGAATGAAAGAGAGGTGAATGATATAGTTCAATAATTTGTAAAACATAATGAGGTTCTAATGAAGGATGATTTATTAATTCCTTTTGATCTAAGCAACCCTAAACATATTAATGAATCAAAAGAAGTCATAGAAGATATGATAGATAAAAAATTGTAAGGTTCAAAATTGCAAACGACTAACACATAATTATAACACAACAAAGAATTTTTTTGGAGGAGGAATAAAATTCACTATCATGAAGAAATAAATGTTTTGTTAGAACGGTAATATTTCTAGAAACTTTTACTTTGTTTCCTATTGTGCACAAATTTATGTAAACAATATAATGAGGCTAACAAAACAATTTATAGTGCTTCATTTGTAGAAAGTAATTGATCTACACATGACATTATCAAATTGAGAGGTTGGAAGAATTTTTAAATAGGGAAAATAAATATGGAAGAAATACATGAACAAGATAGACATTTGTTTACACAAATGAACTATTTAGAACAATAACTACAAGAGAGAAAATTCCTTATTTTCATGGAACAACCCATTTAGGACTATTTTGATAAGGCATTTAATTTGTTTGAATGTGTCACTTTACTTAGTTCAGATAAATAATATATAAATCTAATTGGTATAATAGTACTTAGAAATATTCAAGGGCTTTTAGACAAACAAAAATTATAACTAGACATTTATTGGAAATAAGGTCTATTTCCTTCTTAAAAACCCCTAGGTATAACAACATGGATACCTAGTTCAAAAAGGTGATGTTGGAAACTAACTTAATATCAAAAATAGTAGATCATTTAAACAACTGTGATATGACCCTAGGACTAGACAAAATAGTCATACCTAAAGAGGTAATGGAGCATTATATAATTTCTATGAAAAGGTTTGATGATTTTGGTGTCGTAAATGAAGGTATTTCAAAAAATAATTTTTTTTGGAAGCATTATATAAAGATTCATTAAGAATATTGAAAAATTATCTACATAATAATGGTGGTAAACTTCCAAAAATAGATACAAAAATATTCAACTACCGTTATAGTCTCCCATGTCTTTGGCCATCTATTTTAGAAGATTGTATTAAAATGTTCATTCTTGGTCTGAACACCAATTTGATAATTATTGATCTTTTAAATCTCACTAATGTTTTTAAGGAATAACATATTCAACTATTTATTCAAGCATTTATTGATAGATTTATGTCTAGGGCATGCAATGTATTCATCATCCATAAACCAAAACATTGGTTTGACATTCATACCTCTCTCAAGAATCTGCATGTTAGTTATTTCGATTCCATGAAAGATATGGGTGTCATACTGTTGGGTCCAGATAGTAATGGATTTCATTGGACACATATTATACGCTTAAAATTTTTTTAGGATCCCACTCATTTTTAACTGTAAGGTTTTAGGCTCCATTCACAACAAAGTATATTAGAGGAAGGTTTTGACATCTATGAAGATATACAAACATTTTAAATGATTGGTTCAAACAAAACATGAAGGACATTCAAAAAAGAACTAGATAACATCTTTTAGAATAAACTCATCTCTACTTTAAACATTTTAGATGCATGTGATGTGCTAGGGGTATATACAAGAGTTGTATTAGTGTGTGCTTGTACAAAATTGTAAATAAATTTATATTGCATGACAAAAATTGAAGAGCAAATATTTTTTATTTTATTTTTTCAAAATTGTTTGACAAATTTACATCAGCCAATATAAGAACAACTACTTTGATTAGTACTACTTGCATAACCTTTTTAATTTATTTTATAATCATTCTTCATTTTCCAATTATAACATATTAATAATATTTTTGTTTGTATACTTTATTTTTTAAACCTAACAGCTTGTGAATCTTGTGATGTGTAGTACTAATGGCATTGCATATAAGTGAAGAAAGAATAATAATGTCAGATCATATTAACAAACATGACACATTGACATTTGAAGAAGGTAAGATATGATCATGCATATTTATTTAATTATATACTTATTTATTTATCAATGATTAATAATATTTAAATAATATTTATTCATCTATTTATGTCTCAATTAAAATAGTTCACAATGTAGCTGTAGAACTTAATGTCTTCATCACAACAACCCATGACATAGCTCTTAAGGGTGGTGCCTTCATAAAAATAAGAAGGTAAAACTCCAAAACATGACAAATTTTTAGAATAGAAATATCAAATTAATTGATTACAAGAGTTTTTATTTACTACATTATTAATGAAACCAAGAAAACTATCAAGACAATAAAATTACCAATAGGCCAAGATACTGAAAGAATACTCAGAATTGATTCATTTTAAATGACTTGAAATAATTACCAACCCAAACCATGATTAAATAAGCCTCAACTAAAAAATTCAAATGTTTTTAAAACCCAAGCATAGGTGTCTTAATAAATTAAGTAGAACGACTCCATAATTACCTACCCATGTGTAGTAGATGCATTTGAAACTGAAACTACGTGATGTAACTTATAATGTATAACTAGAGATATCAAAATGGTGATCTCAGCTCTATGACCACATGATTATATTAGGTGGATTTGTGCCACTTAGGAATGCCAACCATTATAGATGGAGTAAGGCATGAATTTGATGTGTAACTTGTAACATGATGTCTAATGTATACATCATAAAGATTGACATGGAGTTTGCCATCCATCTAATCAACAAGGGTGTGAGTGAGAATATGAAAACAATGCAATGCATAAATCTCCTAAATCTAATATCTAAACATATATATTTTACACTAGATATATCAAAATGGAGATCTCAGCTCTACAACCACTTGGTTATATTAGGTGGGTTTATGCCACTTAGGAATGCATCATAAATAATGACATAGAGTTTTCCATCCATCTAATCAACAAGGGTGTGATCAAGCATATGAAAATAATATGATGCATAAAACTCCCAAATCTAATATCTAAACATATATAATTTGGACTAAGTTTTAATAATATGTATCTAAGTATCTAAACTATAAATGGGAATGGTCATGATACACATGATGCCCATAATATAAGAAAATTGGTATGAATTTGAGCTAAATTGAGCCAAAACTATTATATATGTAATTGAAACTATGCAAACATGGATTATACCTACTATAATTTTCTAGCCAATCTAAAATATTATGAAATTAAGGGTACTAGGCAGTAGCCTCAATTTCATAAAATTTAGATTGGCTAGAAAAGTATAGTAGGTATAATCCCTGTTTGCATAGGTTTAATTACATATCTAATAGTTTTGGTTCAATTTAACTCATATTCATACCATTTTTTTTAGATTATAGGCATCATGTGTATCATGACCATTCCCATTTATAGTTTAGATACTTAGATACATATTATTAAAACTTAGTCCAAATTATATATGTTTAGATATTAGATTTGGGAGTTTTATGCATCATATTATTTTCATATGCTTGATCACACCCTTGTTGATTAGATGGATGGAAAACTCTATGTCATTATTTATGATGCATTCCTAAGTGGCATAAACCCACCTAATATAACCAAGTGGTTGTAGAGCTGAGATCTCCATTTTGATATATCTAGTTATACATTATAAGTTACATCACATAGTTTTGGTTGAAAATGCATCTACTATACATGGTTAGGTAATTATGAAGTCATATTATACTTAATTTCTTAAGACACCTATGTTTGGGTTATACAAACCATAAATCCAATCCAATATATTCATAGGTCATAATCCACCAAGTAAGGGTGTGTAATGATGGATTCAAAATTGGATTCAGTTATTGATCCACCCACATATGGGGATTGATCAAGTCATCATCTCAATCTAAGTTATTCATTGATTGATTACTCTATACATGCACATGTAAGGGTTGTAACCAATTTTGTGCATTGGTTGTCATACCCAGTGAGGTGTATTCATTTCTTTCCTCTCTCTTATCTCATTACTCAATTTTACTTAATGAATTTTGTATTTTATTTTTGTATATCTTAAGTAAGGATTGATTTATACATGTTTCACTAATAAGACACATAATCGAGCATGCTTCACATACACATATCTAAATTCATGGGATTCACCTCTTAGGTAAGTCCATTTATGCTTGTTTTTCCTTTATCCTAATCATTTCCCTCTGTTACATTTATAAAATATGGGGGGGTAGAATATAAGCACCAAAAAATGACACTTGAGTGCCAATAGTACTATTTGAGACAACCTATCACTATTTTAGTGCTAGACCTATCTTAAGGCATATTTTAACACTTATATAGCCTTCATGTCAACCAACTTGATTCTCAGATATCCCTAAAGTAGTCCCAAATCCTCATTCTAACATCCTATCCCTTTATGCCTTAGGTTATTCCACTTGGACACCAGCACTATAATAGGGATAGTAGCACTACATAGCAATAGTGTCTAAATTTTGGTGTTACTATCATTTCATTCCTTTTTTCACTAGTGGATATATTTCTAAATCTAAGACCACCTAGGATCAACCTAAACCTATTTTTAGATATACATGAGGAGCATAATATTAAATATACATGAATTTTAACACTATAACCATTAGATGGAAATGATATGAAAAGTCCACATAAAAACCCAAAATAAGTTATTGACAATCAAGGTTATCAATCCCTATTCTACCCTACTTTTACATACACCCATATACAACATTATTAAGCTCAAATTACTCAAATTTTTAGTCTTAAACACATTCAAAACCTTCAAGTATAAAATCATACTATCTTTAATTTTTCTTACATTAACACCTATGTGGAGAGAACTACATTAGGCTTGATCTCTCTTCTAATTATTTATATGGAGCCAACTCTAATCATAATAGGGTGTTGAGGATGTCTAGCCTACCCTAATAACAACACACCTTACTAATTATATTAATAAAGTACCCTAGTAACATTTAGGATTAGTTTTTTCACCTAAAATTAGTTAAAACATGTCATGTATAGAGGATCAAGACATGTGGGTGCATGAACATGATTGATAGACCTAGACATAGGTGCACCTAAAAAACTCAAAATAGTTATACATAAACGACACTATTTCTAATAAAAGGACATTAGTGCCACTTGGAATTATTATCCAATTAGGTACTTCTATCTATAAGGGGTATTAACACCTAGATCTTATGTATGACACATAGGCTAGCTTTTGCGTTAGTTTTCAACCTACAAATCATCTTTCTCAATTATTTTCCATATAAACTCTCATTTACATTATGCATTTATATTTTTATAAAGATTGAATTAAGTCAATTATACTAAATATTAGTGGTTGTATTTATTGCATATTTCTACCACAATTTACTATACTCAACTATTTAAAAACATGGTATTTACATTAATCTAAGTCCTAAAAGATTAAAATACCAAAACACATGTCAAACTATTGGGTAAAATAATTCTTATTCATGTAAGAGTATAACAGTCATGTGAAGTTATTGTGTAGTGTAATTATAACTAATTTAAGCATATGACACACACATGGAATTTTTATTAGTGTAATTTTCATCCTTATAATATAATATTATGTTTTATAACCATACATTAGTTGTCTATTAATTTGGTAGTGATGCAAGTATGTGGTTAAAGGAGATGTTGAGCACTGGTACATAAGTAGACCAATAGCTATTTCTTGGAATTAGATCTTGTCATAAGTTTGAAACCATAATTTCCCATATACACATGTAAAAATATTAGGCATGTTATATTAGTTATTTTTATTCTTAAAACGTGATACATCACTCACCACTTATTGGTTGTTAGAGAGATAGTCTTTATGATGAGTGCTCTATATTAAGCCTTATGGAAAATATTATAATATTTTTATATTCATGATTATCCAAAGAAGGTAATATAGGATTATATAATGATTCCATTACATCCTTATCCCCTAAGGTGGATTCTTAAATCCCATGGTCCAAGAAATGTAAAATTCTATGATATTTTTACATTGGAATATTATTTTATTTCATTTATGGTCTAAGTTAATTTGAAAAACAAATTTATTCATCTTAATTGGACTATTGTGACTACTTAACCATTTATCATTAAAAAATTATTTTATATTTAAATTTTTGATAAAACATATTCATTTATTAATAATATTATTTTGAGGCTATTTGGCCCTTGAATTATTTGGATTATTTTATTTTGATATTTTTATTTCATTTATTAAAAATTTGGTTTTTTGTGTGTTTTAATTTGAATGATTATATGCCTTAAGATTTAATTAGGTCTATAGTTACACCTTGAATAAAAATTATAGGGTGGGATGGAAAAGCATGTGGGATAAGTATTTACCCCACCCTCTTGCATAGTAGATGTGTTGGTTTCATACAGAACCTAAATACATTTATTTATTTTAAATTTTACATTAT
>JARHVA010007795.1:450000-465000 GCA_037957365.1 Torreya grandis
TGTTGAAATTTTATTATCTATAAATTAAAAAAATTAGTATTCATAAAATAAGTTTATTTCCTCTTTCATGAATTAATTTAAGGGTGATTCTAAACCCAATTTATCAACTTGGATTTAGGGTAATGTTATTATTTTGAAACCATTATTTTATGTCATGATTATTTAGTGTTCTTATTATTAGATAAATTTAAAATTTACTTCATTATTTCATAATAATATTAAAATTATTATGGAATCAGTTAATAAATTTAATATGCATTTTAAAGAATTAATTTTATGTATTTTATCTAACATTTATCCTAGTTGAGAATCAATACACTCAGGCTAGTTTTTTAAATCAATATTTTGTTTCATTGCATTTTTTTAATAATAAAATTAGTAGGTGATTAATCTACAAATTTCATAGTCTATGAAATTATCATAAAAACCTAATACTGATTATTAATATTGAACACTATTATTTTAAATATTTATTTAGTTTTTTCTATTTAAGTATAGGGAGGCTATTTGTTAGTAGCAGTATAATAAATACCATTTTGTCAGACTTATATAATCATATCAACCTTATTAAACATTGAGGGTGTCTCAAATAATCCATTGGTATATTTATCTATGATTGACCTAGTTAGTTACCACAATGTTATCTGCAAGGGTAATTATGGAAATGGTATTGGTAAGGATACGTGGTGAAGATCATTTTTTGTGGCTAATGTAACCCCCTTTTCATAGAAGAAATGGGACACCTTAAAAAAATCTCAAATATTATCACACTTGGTCTTGAATCTTGTAATATCTTGAACCCCTAGTCTACCTTGATTAGATGAGTATTATTTAGCATTCATAACATGTTAATGGCCATCATGGATATCTATACATTCACCCATGTCTATAGTAATTTATCCATTCAATTTTTTAATATGAATGTTTTCACATACTTAGAATATTTTTTTGAGCTATATTATTTTGTAGAATTAAAATTATGTTGTTTTTTCCAAGATGACATGACCTCATTGTCCAACTTAACATTCCATGGATCTTTGACAGAGGATAGGTAAGTTTTATTTGGATTGTGTGGCCCTTTTAAGAATAGATAACTATTTTTAAATATTTTATGAGAGATAAATGAGTGATAATATTCCATGTGGAGCCTATCAAAATTTTCAATCCCTTAGAGATGTTAGAGTTTTAATAACCTCATTGGATATTAATAAATGAGAAGATGATATGTGTAACTTTTCAAAGTTTTTAGTCTTTGAGAGGAGTTAGAGATATCATATCCCTAGAATAGTGTTATGAATGTTATGTATAACATATCAAATTTATTAGTATCTAAGAGCTTTTAGAGTTATCAAAGTTGTCAGAGACCTAGAAGACCTCAAAAAATGAGAATCGTCAACATCAAACCTATTGAACTTATTATTCTCTTAGAGGTATAAAATTTATCAAAGCCCTTAGAGAGCTTAAATAATGGGAATATTCCATGGTAACCTATTACACTTGTCAATATGACAAAGGTTTCAAGGATATTAGAACCCTAAGAGACCATAAGGAATGAGAATATGTTACATGGATACTATCAAATTCGTTAGTCTACCATAGGTATTAGATCTACTAGAGCCCTGAGATGACCTAAAAAAACAGAAGTTTCCATGTGTCACTTATCTACAAATTTTGTAGAAAGGTACTGAATCATCCTAATTGAGCTAGAAATGAAGTACAATCAAATCCATAACCAATCACAAATTATTCTGTCTTGTTTCCATATGAAAAATGGAAAAATGACTCAAAATAACCTAGACAAGGAACATGAAGAAATAGGTTTATAAATAAGATGATAATAGAGTGTCATGTGTAATTGGAATATCTTAGTGGATGATTATAGTATGCAAAAAGGTAAAAGAGTGACACATAATTTGTCCCTATTTGACACAAAGTATAGAGAAGTACCCAACTAACACAAAACATGTGGCTCAACTAAAGGAACCCCAAGGAATTGTATGGGTAATTTTAAGTGTGTTTCTACCATGGTATTAAGTCAATCAATAAGTGTAATTAGGCTATGATTTGATAACCTACAAGTGTCCCCTTGACCTAGTTAAAATATATATTATAGCCTTTTTAAAAAATTATTTGAGTTAATTGTAGATCAATAATGATTTAGTGTATAATGCTAGTAACTCAATTTTGAATTTATACAAGTTGATCATCTAAATTTCATTAATACATGATATCTATACAAAGCCATATAATTCTTAAAATTAATCTAATTTACCAATACCACTCCCAATAACCAATAATCCTTCACTTAAACTCCTTAAGCTTTTAATCATTCCCTTGGACCTAAAATTACATCAAAAGTGGATCCCAACTCTCAGCCATGGTTGCATCATCTTATAATCTTATACCCAAGCATTAATTTATAGATACCACTTTCTTAATAAACTTGAACCATATCAAGTATTACATCAAAGTGTTTAGTGTCATTAAATATGTAAATAATACAACATGAAGTGATGATGAGGATGATAATAAGTTACTTGACACACTCATATAATTAGATTATTCAAGATTAGACAAGGCTATAAAAGCCAAAAGTATTTCCATGTGTTAATCTCTTTTGTAACATGATTTTAAAACACCATGTATGTGAACAAAACTACCCAAGACTTGATATACTCTTTAATGTCATAAATTATAATTGTATATATCTCTAGATTTTCCTTCAATTAGTACCATAGTCTCTTGGAGTACACCCTATTTTATGACTACAACATAGTATACACATGAACCGATACACATGAAATATATGTAGTTATCTTAGACTAGGTCATCAACCTTGACAAGTGGGTTGAGAAGGACAATATAAAATCATATACATTTCCAAACTTTAGAGAAGGATTTCATGTTTGGATTTTAATATTGAGTCAATTATTCAAATAAAATGATGTTATGCATGTTAACATCCTCTAGATGAACTTATTGAGTATCATATTTAAAGGAAAGAAAGCCTTGTATATTATAAGCCTCATTAATTTTAACCTGACAAAGGGTTTCATCAAATAAAGAAGAGGTGGTTCTTTATATGATGAATTCTATTATGAATGCAATTGATCGAACATCATTTTTAACATTTATGTTTTTCCACCATGTACCCAATAAAATTTCTGGTTTATTTGATATGTTACAAATCTAATGAACAAAATTATATGGACCACATATAGCATATATGAGAGTCCTTCTACCTTGTGTTCTACATGTAAATTAATAAATGACACATCCCACGACTCTTATATGAGATAAGTAATATGTTCCTAACCATAGTATCTTATGCTTATTATATAAATAATAACATTATCTAGGTGGAGGGAATTTAGAAATCCTCTACCATTTTAGCATATCACATATTAGATCACCTCATAGAACAAGAGATTTCTCATCAATTTGTTAAGGTTGTCATGGGTTACTCAATTGATTAGTAATAAAATGTCTGTCAGTATTTCCCAATTTTCATTTACCATGATATGTAAAATAATTTTCCTTCACTATGGAAGATGGTAGAGAATATGAATTCAAATGCCTTCAGAAGGGTAGAGCAAATATAATGGGATCCCCATCATTATATTAACACCCATGTCAAAAAATACATGGATTAGATAAATATCACATATCATGATGATCCTCACAAGGATGATGATCTTCATGTCAATTTATACAATGACACTAAAGTATTAGTATCAATTAAAGTGGTGAGAAATATAGGAAAGCATGTCCAATCTAGACAAGTCCTTGAAGAAAGGTGAGTGTCACCTCCATAGTATCTTCCAATGTACTCAATCCGTCACTTATAGCCTTAAAATATATTCCAATTAATCTAGGAGATGACATTTATGTAACATAACCACAAATGTATAACATAATAATGTAATGTTTCATGGCACATACATCTCTATAGGATTCACCTCCACTAGTATTAGTAATAATTCCACCACCTCCACTTTCATGAGTCACTCAACCATAGGTAGAACATGTGATCCATTTTAACATTCATAAAAACCCTAATGTGATCTTATATTAATACCAATAAGAGGTGGTAATGGATATTCCTTCCCCACTATCACCATCCCTTGATAACCCATGATACCACCCCTAGTATTCCCTATTCCCAATAAGACTATTCTAATGAGGCATCCCATAGTTACTATTATGTCCACTCTCTAATTCACTCAATTAACCTATGTTTAACCATGTTAATTATTCTCATTTCCTAATTCCCCTATGTTCAACCCATTTCACTAGTAGTAATCCTCATGGCCCACTATTGGTCTCTACAAGTGTCGGTTACATAGCCATCATCCCCACCACTATCAAACTCATTTCAAGAATCTTATGAAAATTTGGGGAAGTCTCAAATCCCAATGGATCCTAGCTTTACAAGATCAATATACATTTTGAATTCCATCACAATGAGTCTATTACACATTCCTCTAGCACAAACACCTCTTTTTATCCTAACCTCAACCATCATGATGTGCACCTCAATGGAAAGTTCACATATATTCATGGTTCAAGTGAATATTAAATTTAGACGACCTAAATTTAATTATCTACATCTATAAATTAATTTTATAATAGTTTCCACCATGGTTCCTTAAATTATTATGGTACATGTCAATTTGGGTGTGATTCCTAACAATAATAATAAGGTAAATTTTGTTGTGCCTTTAATTTAGGTATGAAATTCTAACATTGCTCCTTCAATCAAAACTATCATTCCATTTGATCTAAGCTAAAGACCCACTAAAAATAAAAAGGTATCTCCCTCTTACCCCTATATTTAGTTTTTCTCTTCCTCTACTCTTGAGTCCTCTTTTTTAACACCATGGGCCCTATATAACTCAAATTTAAAGAGATGATTTCCTCATCATTATTGAACAACCCATTATTAGGTGATATTATTTGATATATTAACATGAATAATGACCAATTTTGTGCCCAAATATTCACATGGTGATCCCCATTCATAATTCCTCATTTTACTCACATACCCCGTCATCTTCCATCCTATCTTTCTTCCTTCTTCTTCATCCATTACTCCTTCTCTCAAGCCTCTGTCACCTACCTCTACCTTTACTACCCTAATTTCATCATATTTAACTACCTTTTGGGTTACCATATGCCTAAGCTAGGTTTGGCCCATAGCATCTACCAAAAAATAGAGACCATAAGTGGTTTATCATGGTGACCCATAAGTCCAATAGGAATTTGATATATAAACTAAGATCATAAAGATATTTATCACATTAATATTAAATCAATAATGGGACACAATGATGTGTAAAACTAACCATGACATATTATCCCTCACCAAAGTGAGGACACCTATTGGAGAGGAGAAAGTTCTTTGAGACCTTATAAAAATTATCCAAGCTACCAATGTGTTGTCTAATAATCTAATGGAAGACATCAAAGATGAAATTATAGTACCTGGGTCATAAGTGAGTTGAAAGTTTCTAGAAGTGATAATTGGTAAAGTTATGGAATCCCTTATACATTTTTTTATATCTCTTTGGAAGGTAAATAAAGCACTTTCCATAAAAAAATAACACCTCTCACTCACCCAAACAAATCTAGAGAAGCTTTCCTACACGGAGAATAAGTGAAATAATCTCACCATGGTTATTGATGAGGGCATGTTCATATATTTTTAATCATCCCTCTAATGGAACATAAAATATACAAAACTTATGCCAAGAGCATGATGACATTAATTTAGGAGTGGTTGGATATAATGTAAATGATGATCAATCCTTTGGAGAATAGAAAGGAATAAAATCGTACCTATTTTAAATAGGTAAACATAATTATTTTATTCCATCTAAATGGAACCTTAATGGATAAAGAGGAATTTTATGTCCACTTAGACCAATTCAACCTTTTATTGGAGAGGAAATTTCTAAAAACCAACAAGTATAGGTATAAATCTATTATGTATCTAGAAACTTAGTCAATAGGTAGCATCAACCATATGTCTAAGGTAAAGGTTTGCCTAGAATACACACTCCAAGTCCATTATTATTTATTGGTCAAGGCTAATGTAATATTTTTAGATCCACCTATGAATCTTGACAAGATGGATCAAGAATTTGACTTATTGGTGGTTTCAATGTTAATTGAGTAGGAACACCCCATGAAACTAGGAAGTGATCCCACTATCTCCTTATAAATTACTTCTTAATGGGCCTTGAGAATATTTTTTAAGTTGGGAAATGTGTTATAATTTAGTTATAAATAACTCTTTAGGCCATGATGTCCAAGGATGGGATATCATGTTATTTGGACATGGGTACTATTTCTCTCATATATATATATATATATATATATATATATATAATGTTGTGTAATATTTTTATAGCATACACTGTATTATTAACAAATGTTGTCAAATTACTGTGAATTTTATTTTTATGTGTAAATGTGTCTAGGTTTCACTAATTTATTTCAATACCTTGATACATTAAATGGAGTAAAACTAATACTATAAGACTATAATTTGTGATTTTTTACAAGGTTTACTCATTAATTAGGACTAGTGTTTTGCATTATAGTTAGGTTCTTTTAATCTTTTCATTTTATTCTAAGTATTTAAGGACTTATGTGTGGTTAAATGCATGTATGTATATATGTATTCATGAAATATAGAATTTGATTAAGCATTCCCACTTTCCCCTTAGATTCTTTCCCAATGTGAATAGATCTCAATCAATTGTGAAACATGACATATAGTGGTACAATTGTATTTAATCACATTCTAGTTCTTGAAGTGTAAGTGTTGCCATTTATTAAGTGAGATTATCTATTTTTCCTTAACCTCTCTTTTTATTTTTTTAATTAACCATTTTCTCCATATTTAGAAATTGTGAAGTGAAGTAAATATAAGTCTAATAGGACTATTTGGATATATCATTTATTTTGGTCTTATGTCATCCTTTATGCTTTTATTGTCCTATTTCATGCTTAAAAACCACATTAATAGTTTGTTAATTATAAGTATATAATCTCTATAAATTAAATAAAGTAGATATTATAATTTCAATCAATATAAATTGGTATATTTAGAATTATTCATGTTTTGGGTTAGTGAGAAAACTAGTATTGAGTCTTTAGTGGTATAGATGTATCCTTTAGAGATCTATTCCAAGAATGCTCTTTAATGGATTATAACACATAAAACTAATGCCCTTGATTATCCAAGTATCAATACTAAAATAATATGATACAATTACCCCAATTGTTCCCCAAGTATTCTTAATGTACCTAACCTAGTAGAGGCATATGTGATAGAGATCTTAGACCAAAAAACACAATTACTTTTATAATAGGACTACCATTCATTTTGGTAATAAGAGAAATACACCTTGCCATGATTTTGCATATAAATGTGGTCATATAATAGATGTATGTAACTTGGTAAGTGATTTTAGGCACTACTAAATAACTCTTAAGTAAATTTTACTTGGTGTGGGAACTACTTACTAGCCTTTTGGGATGTTAGCTTAGCACAAAATGTAGTCACTAATCTTGTGATGTGTTTTTTTTTTTTTTAGAAATAATTATACAGTCCTATTTCTAATCTTGGAGACATAAGAGTAAAAGAAAATTATGTCTATGATTGTGTATCTATGTGATGATTTAAGTTTTGTCATAAGCTGAGTAAACTTGGAGATATGGATTTATATTTTAGGCCTTCATCACTAAATAAGACATTCTTTAGATTTAGAGCTACTATGAGTGTTGTGATGTTGAAATATTTTGGCTATTAAAATTTCATTTAATTCTAAGTATGATAGTATATTTCATTAATTTGTATGGAAACTTATATGTACTCTTGTGACAGCTATTTTGTGATAAAATAATGACCTTAGGATGTAGATGGATCTTATGCAAAAGATTATTGAAATTCATGGTTTTATTTTAGGTTTAATGTCTAGAGTTTATAGAATCTCATTTTTAAATGAATATTTTAATTAATTTGTGTATTAAATTTCAAAACCATTTTCAATGATGACCTCTCATGTAAGGTACTCTTTAAAATTTCAAGAGAAGAACTGCATTTAACCTTGATTCTTAGGGGAAGATATGTAGTTTTCCCAAGATGTGGAAGCATCAAGTCCTAATTCATAATTTAGGCTACAATTATAGTATAATATTTCCTTGAATTAGTTTATGACTAAATTTCATATCACTAATTTTATAAATGAATAAAATTAATATGTATAATATATGTTACATATATTGTTGATCCTTATATTATTATTAACATGTTGTCTGTTGTCTTAAGTCAATTATAACTAGTTTAAGATTATTTAGTTAAGTTTTTTCCTAGAAGTGAAGTTTTTATGATACTATATTATGGATATTTCCCTTGGTAGACATAGGGTGTTAGTCCAATCATTATTATATTATAGCACAAGTTAAATATATGTTTTATCTAACACATGTTTGAACATAGAAGAATGTTAATATGTCTACCTACACTAAATAAACAAAAAGAGATAAAGTTTAAAATAAATAATTTTCATTGGGATATATTATTTATACCTATAAGTGTAATTTATTTTGGCATGGTATCTATGAGTGCCCAAAATTACACTAAATCAATTGGGGCCTTATCAATTGTAAAATACCAAGGCTTTATCTAATTAATGTATCAATGTTTAAGTCATTAGCATAACTTATATTTAAAAATGTTATTGTGAAAGGTTAAGTTCATGTAAAATTTGGCTAGGTCTTTTGTCTTGTGTTTACTTGGTGAAGGTGTTTTCCCATTAAAATTTTTAGGCCTTTTTCACAAACACATTACCAGATAGAAATAGGTCTTTGGGGTTTTGTCTCTGAGAAAATTCCAAACAATAATTTACATCAGACATTTTTTATGCTAAAATTGTTATGAAGGATTTCAATGACTTATATATTTTGGGCTATGTTTTACAAAAGATAAAAAGGTTTGTTTAATTTATTTTGGGTCATTTATTTCATACTTTTTATTTATGGTAAAAAATTTTAAGGGAAATTTATCTTTGAGCTTTTTTCCCATATAAAAAAACTTGAAGGAAATCCTTTGTTTGAGAAAAATGCTAATCTTATTTGTTTTGAATTTTTTTCTGAGGAAAACATTCTAAAGGTCACTTGCCCTTTACAAAATTTTCCCACACAAAAATCCCAAAGGAATTATAATTTTATTTACAAAAGCCAAAGGTAATTACAAAAAATACCAAAGGGTCATTTCCTTCAGGCATTACACCCTTGCAAAATTCCTAAAGGACACTTTCATATGGGTCATTTTGCCTTTGCAAAATTTCCAAAGTGTTATTTCCTTTAGGAATTTTTCCATTTAAAAATTATCAAAGCGTATCTACAAAAAAATTTAAAGATAAGTTTGGATGGTAAAAGACATTTTAAAATATTGAAGGGAACTTTCAGAGGATTGAGGACACTTTCATAAAGTTTGAAAGACACCTTTAAGAGTTTTAAGGGCCATTTCAAAATTTCAAATGGAAATTCTATAGACTAGTTATGTTTTACAAAAGCTTTGAAGGGTAGGTTTAAAGTGCTTAAAATATTCTTTTTGCAAAGTTGTTGCAGGGTAGAGGTCCATTTCATTCAAACGTTTAGCCTGAACAAAAGTTTGAAGGAATTCCATTTTTTCAAGATAATTACTAAGGTCTATTTATACAAGGAAAGTATTTTGAATAAATTTTAAAAAATAATTATCTTTATGAATATAGAAATGTGCTCACCCTAACCTGACATGATGGTGTGTAACCAAGGTTGAAAAGTTAGAGATCCCATAGGAAAACATAGAAATGACAAGTGGCAAAACTATGTTCCACTAATTATAGCTCAAACACCTCATTACAAGATCTATGTCTCATATTTGGTCAAGTAGGGAAGATATAACAATGTGAGCCAAGATAATACCTTTTAAAGGGCCTGAGGAAATGAAAAGTGTCCATGTTAAAGTTAAAATTGATAGATTTTCCATGGATGTGGCATTGAGTAGAAGCACATAATAATTTATAACTAGTATTCTAGAGTGAAAATTTCCAAAACATGATCATATGTCTTTTTATATTTCATGTCACAACCATATTAAATCTTAAACCATCATTACAGGTAATGGGCTTTCTGTTAGCATGCACAAAAAAAGTGATTTTATTTCTATAAAAGTCCATGATTTGAAATTGAGTATTTAGAAAAAAATTCTAAATAAGTTACACATAAGGACAAAATATGTTTGGATTTTCAAAATATTTTCTCCTTCTAGCTATGTAAATAAGTGACAAGGGGATCTTTAGATAGTTCCACATCTAGATAAAATTTATTTGGATCCTCAAGTGAATATCCTCATCCAAGCTCATGTGAAAAGGAATTTCTAGCTAGAAGATCAAATAATATGCTCTAGGTAGTTATGATTCCTCATCATTTCTTGTATATGTAGTTGTAACAATGATTTATTAAAAATATACAAAAATATTAGGTGTGGCCAAGAGCATTTTTTTGCTGGGAGCATCTTGAAAGGACTAAAAAAGTTGTTATGCAATTTTTTCAAGGTGTATTCCATAGTCTCAGATTTGGGAAGGATTGAAAATGTATAAATCAGGTCTTTATATTCTATTTTAGGGTTGTTTTTGATTGTTTGTTGTTATAGGTCATTTTGGATATCCTCTTTATCTAAGTCTAGGTTATATAAAACATTTATGCGATCAATTATTATGTGTAGAGTTTGTTTCCCTTGCTAAGGTGGTTACATTTGTATAGACATTAGCAAGCTTTGAGAGAATTTTCATGTCTCCCTTGTTAAAAGAGAAATATCAGCATGTTTTTCCCCAAGGAATCATTTGGAATTATTGATGTCTATAACATTTCTATTTTAGTCACTACAAAATGTTGTAGTTTTTATTATATCTTATTAATGAAATGCAATAACATGTTTTATAAATTCTACTAATTCGATATTTGGGTCTTTATTAATTAATGGTTGTCATTTTAAGCATACACCTTAGTTATAAATCCTTTTTTGTGGTTACATTTGAAAATGTGTTATTGAATACCTTTTAAGGGCACCCTAGTTTCATGAACTTAGTAGGAGAAAGTATTTGAGATTCTAGTTTTAGTGTATGTCCTATTCTCTTAGGGATCATTCGGTGTTTATCATTTTCTTGCATTTGAAGTCTTTTCTTCATCTTTACTAAGGAACATTGACATGAGATACTATTAGATACCCTATTTTTTTAGGAATCCACCAACACATTACACTCCATTATATAATCAACTATAAACTTGTCCTATCATATCTTAACCTAAAAATAACACACTCTATTGTATAATATAAGTTTTACTTTAAAAATACATAATATCTTGCATATCTAAAATGTATTTATAGTTTGTGCTTTAAATCCTAACATTGTACTATTTTGTTTAGTTTCTTTACTATTGAAGACTCTCTCAGAATGAATATTTCAATCACAATTTCATCTATCTTTATTAGTATGTGTATGAAATAGAGCATTTGTGCATTTCATGTAACAACCCTTCATGGGTGAAGTGTGCAAACCTAGTTATGATCTATTCATATTTACCTCTTGTGTGAATAATCCCCATGGATATTGAATTTTAAAATCCCTCCATGAGCCAAAAGTAGCAGGGAGATAACCATACCCTTTATAGGTGCCTCTCAACCATTTTATATAGTCAGGTACATTCTTGATGACAAACCCTTCCATAGCTACAATGAAATTCTATCAGGTTTCTCATCATTATTTGCCATTTTCTTTTCAACTGTGCAAGGTCAGGTTAGAGAGGTGTACAACTAGAAACCAACAGTATCAATAGTAATAATATGATGATAAAATATATTTTATCCTTATATGGAAGTTTTTAAAAACATTTTGAAATTAATCCTCTCTTAAAGATGTTTATAAACTATAATTATAGATGATGATTTATGGGTTAACTAAGGAAAATATAAATAATTAATAACTTAATTATTTTTTCATGCATTAGTTATTGGGATATTATTTGATTGATTTAAAAATAGTTAAGTAATTAAGTATTATTTGAGTAATTATAGAAAATTACTATGTTTTACATAGGATTTTACAATGAAAATTTTAGGCTTGACATTTTTTCATTCAAATCTTCTCTAGAGTAGCTTTCTCGGTTTCATGTCTATGTATCTTTCATGTAGTTGAATTCCACCAAATTAAATATTATATAATTGTATTTTATAGTATTATTTTCATATGTAACATGTTCTTATTATGTCACCCTCAATTCTGATTTTTATTTCTTTTCATCCTTTCTTATTCCATAATCCTTTTTATTTTCTCCTTTTTGGTAAAAAATTAATGGATACTATTTATACCTACATGTTATTATTATTCAATTACACTTATGGTTTCTATTTTTTATTAGTTGACTCAACCCTTATTTTATGAAAAACTTTCTACACTCCATAATCCTTCTATTAATTTGGCTACATTTAAAATTTCCCTTTCTTTATTGAAGTACTTATCTTGCTTTCATAGTAACAAGTGAAACCCATTTCTTGATCATATGTAATATTTGTCTTGTATAATTATGTAATATGTAACTCATCAATATAATTGTTTATATGGTTGATTTTTTACATTACAATTTTGTACATTTATTAAATAAGGTTTCATATATGTCCTATAACCATATCTCACATGTATTTTTAATAATATGTAATGTGAAATATTATATTTTCCAACACAACATAACATTATTTACGTGAGTTAAATCATTTCTCATCCACATCATAAAATTTAAAACTTATTTTCCATTAACATTTATAACATCTAGAGTTCATATATGTCATAGACCCATATTTTACATACATGTCTAGTAGTATTTGATGTGAAGGATTAAATTTTACAATATATCTTATTTATGCGATTTGAATCATTTTTCATTCAAATCATCACTATCCAAATTTAACTAAATTTATAATTTTATTTACTAATTTGAACTATTTATTTTGGTTTATTAGTAACACATGAATCCCATATCTTCAAAATATTTGGTATTGGTATTGTGTGCTTATGTAATATCTCATTCCTTATCAATATAATTCTTGATATTGTAGTATGTTTACTTTCTATGTTTTTACATATATTTCATGTGCATTCATATATGTATTATACCCATGTTTCACATAGATAGATAGTAGTATTTAATGTTAAATATTGACTTAAAAAACCCAATATATTATCCTTATGTTAATTAAATATTTTTTCATCAACATCATTACATTTATAACATGATATTCCTTATCGTCTAATTCTACAACATAAATATATGCATATTTGTGGTCATTATCTATCATAATAACCACTCTTTGTTATGCATAATACAAACTCATAATGCATTATCCAAAGCACAATCCACTTGATTATTAGAACATTATGGCATAAATAATATTTTTGTATACTTTTAATCCTTATCAAATTTAGTTACCTCCACATATGTTTTAAAAATAACTTACATTATTTTAAGTCTATGTTGTAATAAACTCAAATTAATCTTGACTTTGTCATGTTCACCATGAATAATAATTGGCCAAATTTTGAAAATATGTATCTGAATAATTTTCCATGATTCCTTCACCAATATGTTAAATTTTACTCATATCAATCAATATGTTTTTCATTTCACAATAATTTATCTTATCATCGATGATTACATTTTTACTATATGACATATTCCTCACAATACAAATTTATTTAGATTATATCATATTTATTCATGGAAGTTCCCCATAATTTTATTAATTACATTCTCAATAAAATGTATTTCTTCTTATGTTTTTAACATCCAAAAAATTCTTGATAGTTCAGACAATTATTTAAAAATAGGACCTTAACAATTTCTCTAATTTTTTTATCTATGTCATGGAGAGTATGGAATTATCCATAAAAATTCAATATAATTTGTATTTATACTAGAAGGATCATTTTTTATTAGGTAATCTTAATAATTTATTCTTAATATGTATTTTTCATATTATACCCATATATGTGTGGAGCAAATGTCTCTCCTATCCTTTTCTCCACTCCATTTTTTATGTTTATTTTGAACCCTAAATTTATTTCACCCTTATTATTTAGACAACTATTATCTTTATTTTGAATTTTAACCACCCTATAACCTTTTTGTTCTTGATTTATATAAAAAAATCTATTATATTTTTTTCACAATTATTTATTCTTTGCCCCACCCTATAATACGCATAGTTAGGAAACTTTAAAAATTATTTTTTATAATGGCCCATCTCCCTACACCTAAAAATAATCCTTAAATACAAAATCCATATTTATACCACATTTATGTGCATTTAAACTCTAAATGATATATACTTGGTTAAACAAACTTTACACATCAGTGTCCTACCATAATCTATGTTGACTATCTTCCCTTATCTCATAGATCACCTAACAGTTTATTTTTCATGCATATGTAATTATCTCATAAATCACCCAGTAGTTAAATTTTTCATGAATATGTAATTCACTTACTTTAAATAAATCAAATAACCTAATTTTTTATTACACATTGTAATGAAAAATATAATTTTATTCCTTGATTCCCTCATAAACCTTGTAATAGGAATCCACTACTTGCACTATGTTTGTGATGTGATTTTTATTAGTATGAACCTTAATTTTGTTGTGAAGACACTAAAGGTTTATCTGTATATTTCTCAAATTAATACTAATCATATTATATAAATGTGTATCCCTAGTTGTTATCTAATTTTGAAATAATGGGATTATCCTTGTATCAAATTCCACTTCCATTTTAAGTAAGTATTCTAAAACTTCATGCACATTTCCTAGATTTTTAATATGTGAATAAATTTGAAAATTAGGTGATAAATACCAACAAACAATTATTCATATTAAAATAGGTGAACTTCAT
>JARHVA010007795.1:470000-607105 GCA_037957365.1 Torreya grandis
CCAGATTTGTAGTCAAACTGTGAGAAGTATTTGTAGGTAAAACTATTCCCCTGTATGTCTATGCTCTTATAAGCAAGATTCTCATCTAGTGTCTTCCAATCACTAATGAGTTGTGGTTTAGCAAAGGATAAAGAAGCGCCTATGTCTACTTGTGCATCAACTAGTCTGCCATTAATTTCTAAAGTGAAAAACTGAGCAAATCTACCATTGATTAAATGGTTAGGGTAGGCAGGCTGTGGCAATTTTAAGGAAGGGATGCTGGTACATACCAACTTTTGTCTTCCTGGGTCTTGCACAATAATAGGCTCTGTGTAGACATCTTCTTTAGGGTCTGGTTCTGCTTCTTCTTCTTCTTTTTGATTATTGCATTCACCAGCACAGTAATCTTGGTCAGAGTAAAAGATACTACTAACTTCATCCTCTTCGTAGCCATCATCCCACCGAGGGTCTGCTGCTAAAATAGGTTCTTCTACAGGCATGATTTGTTCCCAAATGGGCTCTCTGATTTCTTTCGACGGCTCTCTGTTGGTGAACTTGTTCTTTAGCCAGGAGTTGCTAGGCTTGAATTGACTTGGATAATGGATAGGAGGATGTTGTGGTCTGTGCATCGTCGGTGGTTGTCTCGGCTGTGAGGGTTGTCTCCCTCGAGATGATTCTCCTCTTGAGATTCCTCTTCCTCTGGGCTTCTCTGGTCTTTCTGGAACTTCATGATGGTTACGTGACCAGGGTCCATATGCTTCATATGATAGATTACTTCTACTTGGCCTGTAAGGACGTGATCCTCGCTGCATGTTTGTCATTGGTTGCTCGAGATCATCAGCAAGTGATTCTAACTCTGCTGCATCTTGTTCATCATCAGATGCTTCATCTAGAAGATCTTCAAGAGTTGGTTCATAGATATCTTCTTGAAGATAAAGATCTTCATCTGCATCAACTATATCCCACCACACTGCTGCATTAGAGGAAAAAATAGCTTTAACTGTGGGATTTTTGTAGGAGCAGTTAGGAGCACTATGACCAGGCTTGCGGTATATGTAGCAAATAGGTTTACGAGAAGGAGGATGAGTTGTATGGTGTTTCTTGATGAAACAATGAGGAGGTGGATAAGAATGCTTTTTAGGGAAGGAGCGACGCTTATAAGAAAGATGCCGGTGATGCTGCTTCTGTTGTCTATGAGGTTGCACATAGGGTCTACAGCCAAATGGAGCTATTTCTGGGAAAACTGGAGTGATTTGAGCGGCTTGGTGCTTGCTTAGCTTCTACATGGACTTAGTCTTAGAGACTAAAGTCATGATATTCTGTTGAGTAAAGTCAATAACATCGGAGAGGGAAAGCTCTTCAATGGTAAGACCTTTTAGATCGATGTAAGAGAGAACTCTATCGATCAGATTATAAGGCATAGCATGCAGGAATTTGAGCTTTACTTTTGTGGAAGTAGAACAGTGACTTTCATATGCAGGCTTTCTAAATTACTTAGCAAAGGCCTCAAATTGCTTGAGATCACAAAGTTCCATTTTTAGCAACCATTTCTTTGACTCAAGTTGGCGATTGCCAACTGGTGGAGCAAACTCATCAATCAATAATCTAAACAAAGCATTCAAAGAATCTGTTTGATTATATACACGCTCGTATTGCTGAGCTTCTGGGATAGCATCCCACCAAAGACTAGTAATTCCCCATAAAAACTTTACTGCAAAGCAAGTGCTGCCTACATGATCAAGATGGGCATCTATGGTAAGTACGCGCATGGTGTTGCACCAGGTGGCTATTTCATCTAAAGGATTTAATAGGTCATCAATATTGAGATACTAGGGTTGCAAATGAACATGAGTGTGTTGCATAAGGGAATGACTGGGTGACTTTTTAATTATTTTGAAAGAAGGGCCAAAAGATACTAAACAAAGAGGTTTAGATGAGGATTCGGCCTTTTGGTCTTCTTTTGATAGCCAACTAAGACTATCATCTAAGCTATCAAGCTTTGAATCTAAAGAATCAACTTTCTTCTGAATATTATTTACAGTATCCTTGATGGATAGAACATCTCTACACAAATCATCAAAATTCTCAGAGAAATGAGCATTAAATCTTGAAACATAATTTCTCTGTTTAAACTCGTTAGAGGGATTATCATAAGCAGCTGAAAAATATTGCAAAACTCCAGCTGCTTGTCTGTAGACACCTTTTGGCAGTGGCCATCTTCCACCTCTGTAGAGAGTAACTATATCTTCCGTGAGAAATTCAAGACTGTCTTCTCTGGGAAGACTCATTACTGTCGGGGGTAAATCACTACCTAGATTTACCTCTTCATCTTCTATTAGAATATGACCAGTCTTTACAGATCTACGAGATGAAGACGTAGATGGTCTGGAAGGAGAAAGATGGGTAGATTACATGGACAAGGATCTAGGCAAGATATTTACAGATCTGCCGTCACTTTGATGGATAGTGGCTTGACTTTTCATTTTGGGAGAGACATGCTTAAGCCAGTCAAGTTTCCATTCAGGTGGAACTTCAACTGTCTTGATATGTCCTTTCTACAACTAGACTGTACCACTTAATCTTCTTGCAAAAGGCAAATTTTCTAAGATTTTGGGGTGGTTAGTGTTGGTCATACTATATAAAATAGAAATGTTGATAGATGCATACTGGAATTCTCCAAACATTTCTAGACCATACAAAGAAGTGAATAAACCCTAACAATCTAACGATCCATGCTTAACTTCTTTACAACCTTTGTCACAGACTGCAATAGAAAGGTTTAGACAAAACGCAAAATAGATTATATCATCATTAAGTCGACCAAGGCTAGACAATTGACAAGAGTGTTTGAAACTAACTTGGCGATGATCAGATAGATCTAGATCAGTTACAAGTATATACTGTAAGTTGTGATTTATTTTCCTCTTCCATGAATCAGATCTTTTGAGTTCTTTGCTCTGTAAAATTTCTTTGGGAAGTCATTGCATTGAGTCATAGGCCATTCACCCATATTGTCATAGGCCGCTTTTATCTCTGCATATCCTTTTCCCTGACCAGAAATTTCTCACACACCTGAACCCAAATCTCCCCACAATGGAATTCGGAAAAGTACCATCCACATCTACCGTAGAACTTGTTAATGAGTTTGAATTTGAAGGGATGTATGAGTTACCTCCTTTTGTCCCAGATCAAATGCCAGAATGTCCAGATATTGAAGTTACAAAAATAGATCTTGAAAAAGAAACCAGTATGTTCAAGCCTCCGGCTCTTAAGGCTTCTAGTGTGTATAAACAGTCTGAGTTAGTTAAGTCAAAATTTTTATATACATCTACTTATTTGTCATTTGTTAAACCTAGGATTAAGTCTTTAGAGCTAACCCTCTGTTATAAACCTAAAAAGACTTACCTGACAAATTTGCTCCCCCTCTTGCCTGAAAAGGAAATCATGTATATCCGAATAAATCACAACTTACAGTATATACTTGCAACTGATTCTAGCTCTGTCTGGCTCTGATACCAATCTTTTTATCACGTCAGTAGATGGTGCCTTTGTAGGTACCAATGTCGACAATGGCCAGTGTCACATGGCATATGGTGCGGAGTGCAATGGAAATGAGATTCCCACTCAAGCTGTCGGTGAATTATTGTATGCACCACCGTATCTTGACTATGATTTTGATCTTCGTGAATGCAGTGCAGGCCATGTCTTCCTATCCACCGGTACAGATGTTCATTATGTGCTGATCTGATCTGAATTCACCACATCCAAAGTGGCCATTTCAACAAATCAGTGAATTGGTTGTAGAGATATTCACTGTTGAGGCGTTCTATGGTGATGACTCCAGTATTCTGTCTGCGGTTTGCTTGAATAGTCACTGCTGTAGACATCTACAAATCTTGGGCTGCTGCATAAGAAATCCTTGTGAAATGAGGATGCATGCCTTCTCTCAAAATCTGTTCTTGAACCACATCCCCCAGCCACTCTTATGCACCAGCCTGCACCTGGATTTAACTTGACCAGTTGTGCATAACTAAATCTTTGTCTCTGACAATACTATTCCTGCATTCGAAGCCAGCTGAAAGAATGTGGAGATATGAGTAGCATGTTCATCTAAAGAATTACTGAAAATAAGAATATCATCTATATATACACATAAAAATTGAGAAGTGCCTCCAAATATTTTATCCATGTGCGCCTGGTAATATGCTAGCGCATTCATTAAGCCGAAAGGCATGACAGTCCATTGGAAGTGGCCAAAAGGGAAACTGAAAGCTATCTTGGCTCTATCTTCTTCCTTGACTCTTATTTGATAAAAGCCAGATTTGCAGTCGAACTGTGAGAAGTATTTGCAGGCTGCAACTTTTTCTAGCAAATAGCTTTTATCAGGAATGGGATATGGATATGGTTCAGTGATAGCATTCAATGGCCGATAATTAATGACCATTCTTTTCTTTCCCCTTTTCTATTCTGAGTGTTTATTCACCATGAAAGCATAACAACAATAAGGAGAAGTAGATTTTTCTATGAAACCATTAGCTTTGAGATCTTTGATCTGTGCTTCCATATCATTGTAATCCTGTCCTGGGATGGGAATCCATTTCCCAATTTTCATGTGCTTTCCTTCGATGATTTTGATTTCCATCTCAGGCATGGCTTTGGACCAAAACTGTTGGGGATTTTCCAAACAGATAGAAGACTTGATCCTTTCACCTATTTCTAAAATCTCAGCAGGGATTATCTCAGGGCTCTGAGTCATAGCACTTGGGAATTGTTCTGTGGCGTAAATGAGCCTGTGTATTCTTAGCCTTTCATTCTCTATGGTGAACATTATACTTTTTGCAGTGGCACCATAGGGGGTATATCTGTCTATGAAAGATCCTCCTAGAAGGATATCTATGGGCATCCTCTCTAAAGCAAAGAAATCACAATGAAAGATTTTATTTTGAATACACAAGGGCTGTTGATGTTTATACTTATTGCAGGTAACACTATTCCCCTGTATGTCTATGCTCTTATAAGCAAGATTCTCATCTAGTGTCTTCCAATCACTAATGAGTTGTGGTTTAGCAAAGGATAAAGAAGCGCCTGTGTCTACTTGTGCATCAACTAGTCTGCCATTAATTTCTAAAGTGAAAAACTGAACAAATCTACCATTGATTAAATGGTTAGGGTAGGCAGGCTGTGGCAATTTTAAGGAAGGGATGCTGGTACATACCAACTTTTGTCTTCCTGGGTCTTGCACAATAATAGGCTCTGTGTAAACATCTTCTTTAGGGTCTGGTTCTGCTTCTTCTTCTTCTTCTTCTTCTTCTTGATTACTGCATTCACCAGCATAGTAATCTTGGTCAGAGTAAAAGATACTACCGACTTCATCCTCTTCATAGCCATCATCCCATCGAGGGTTTGCTGCTAAAATAGGTTCTTCTACAAGCATGATTTGTTCCCAAATGGGCTCTCTGATTTCTTTTGGCAGCTCTCAGTTGGTGAACTTGTTCTTTAGCCAGGAGTCACTAGGCTTGAATTGACTCAGATAATGCACAGGAGGATGTGGTCTGTGCATCGTCGGTGGTTGTCTCGGCTGTGAGGGCTATCTCCCTCAAGATGATTCTCCTCTTGAGATTCCTCTTCCTCTAGGCTTCTCTAGTCTTTATGGAACTTAATGATGGTTACGTGACCAGGGTCCATATGCTTCATATGATAGATTACTTCTGTTTGGCCTGTAAGGATGTGATCCTCGCTGCATGTTTGTCATTGGTTGCTCGAGATCATCAGCAAGTGATTCTAACTCTGTTGAATCTTATTCATCATCAGATGCTTCATCTGGAAGATGTTCAAGAGTTGGTTCATAGATATCTTTTTGAAGATAAAGATCTTCATCTGCATCAACTATATCCCACCACGCTGCTGCGTTAGAGCAAAAAATAGCTTTAACTGTGGGATTTTTGCAGGAGTAGTTAGGAGCAATATGACTAGGCTTATAGCATATGTAGCAAATAGGTTTATGAGAAGGAGGACGAGCTGTATGGTGTTTCTTGATGAAACGATGAGGAGGTGCATAAGAATGCTTTTTAGGGAAGGAGCGATGCTTATAAGAAAGATGCCGACAATGCTGCTTCTATTGTCTATGAGGTTGCACATAGGGTCTATAGCCAAATGGAGCTGTTTCTAGAAAAAATGGAGTGATTTGAGTGGCTTGGTGCTTGCTTAGCTTCTGCATGGACTTAGTCTCAGAGACTAAAGTCATGATATTCTGTTGAGTAAAGTCGATAACATCGGAGAGGGCAAGCTCTTCAATGGTAAGACCTTTAAGATCGATGTAAGAGAGGATTCTATCGATTAGATTATAAGGCATAGCATGCAGGAATTTGAGCTTTACTTCTGTGGAAGTAGAACAACGACTTTCATATGCAAGATTTCTAAATTGCTTAGCAAAGGCCTCAAATTGCTTGAGATCACAAAGTTCCATTTTTAGCAACCATTTCTTTGACTCAAGTTGGCGATTGCCAACTGGTGGAGCAAACTCATCAATCAATAATCTAAATAAAGCGTTCAAAGAATCTGTTTGATTATGTACACGCTCGTATTGTTGAGCTTTTGGGATAGCATCCCACCAAAGACTAGTAATTCCCCATAAAAATTTTACTGCAAAGCAAGTGTTGCCTACATGATCAAGATGGGCCTCTATGGTAAGTACGTGCATGGTGTTGCACTAGGTGGCTATTTCATCTAAAGGATTTAACAGGTCATCAATATTGAGATACCAGGGCTGCAAATAAACATGAGTGTGTTGCATAAGGGAATGACTGGGTGACTTTTTAATTGTTTTGAAAGAAGGGCCAAAAGATACTGAACAAAGAGGTTTAGATGAGGATTCGGCCTTTTGGTCTTCTTTTGATAGCCAACTAAGACTATCATCTAAGCTATCAAGCTTTGAATCTAAAGAATCAACTTTCTTCTAAATATTATTTACAATATCCTTGATGGATAGAACATCTCTACACAAATCATCAAAATTCTCAGAGAAATGAGCATTAAATCTTGAAACATAATTTCTCTGTTTAAACTCGTTAGAGGGATTATCATAAGCGGCTGAAAAATATTGCAAAACTCCTGCTGCTTATCTGTAGACACCTTTTGGTGGTGGCCATCTTCCACCTCTGTAGAGAGTAACTGTATCTTCTGTGAGAAATTCAAGACTTTCTTCTCTGGGAAGACTCATTAGTGTCGGGGGTAAATCACTACCTAGATTTACTTCTTCATCTTCTATTATAATATGACCAGTCTTTAAAGATCTATGAGATGAAGACATAGATGGTTTGGAAGGAGAAAGATGGGTAGATTGCATGGACAAGGATCTAGGCAAGATATTTACAGATCTGTCGTCACTTTGATGGACAGTGGCTTGACTTTTCATTCTGGGAGAGACATGCTTAAGCCAGTCAAGTTTCCATTCAGATGGAACTTCAACTGTCTCGATATGTCCTTTCTGCAACTGGACTGTACCACTTAATCTTCTTGCAAAAGGCAAATTTTCTAAGATTTTAGGGTGGTTAGTGTTGGTCATACTATATAAAATAGAAATGTTGATAGATGCATACTGGAATTCTCCAAACATTTCTAGACCATACAAAGAAGTGAATAAACCCGAATAATCTAACGATCCATGCTTAACTTCTTTACAACCTTTGTCATGGACTGCAACAGAAAGGTTTGGACAAAACTCAAAATAGATTATATCATCATTAAGTCGACCAAGGCTAGACAATTGACAAGAGTGTTTGAAACTGACTTGGCGATGATCACACAGAGCTAGATATAATATTGGTTTTATATTAACAAGAATCAAAGGTTTAATATAAACTCTAATTAAACCAAAATGGACAAATTTTACATCCTGATGAGATCAGATATACATGATTTCCTTTTCAAGCAAAAGGGGGAGCAAATTTGTCTGGTAAGTCTTTTTAGGTTTATAACAGACGGTTAGCTCTAAAGACTTAATCCTGGGTTTAACAAATGACAAATAAGTAGATGTATATAAAAATTCTGACTTAACTAACTCAGAGTTTTCAAGAGCCAGAGGCTTGAACATACTGGTTTCTTTTTCAAGATCTGTTTCTGTAAGTTCAATATCTAGACATTCTGGCATTTGATCTGGGACAAAAGAAGGTAACTCATACATCCCTTCAAATTCAGACTCATTAACAAGTTCTACGGTAGATGTGGATGGTACTTTTCTGAATTCCATTGTGGGGAGATTTGGATTCAGGTGTGCGAGAAATTTCTGGTCAGGGAAAAGGATATGCAGAGATAAAAGCGGCCTTTGACAATATGGGTGAACGGCCTGTGACTCGATGCAATGACTTCCCAAAGAAATTTTACAGAGTAAAGAGCTCAAAAGATTTGATCCACGGAAGAGGAAAATAAATCACAACTTACAGTATATACTTGCAACTGATTCTAGATCTGTCTGGCTCTGATACCAATCACTTCCAATGGACTGTCATGCCTTTTGGCTTAATGAATGCGCCAATATATTACCAGGCACACATGGATAAAATATTTGGAGGCACTTCTCAGTTTTTATGTGTATATATAGATGATATTCTTATTTTCAGTAATTCTTTAGATGAACATGCTGCTCATCTCTCCACATTCTTTCAGCTGGCTTCGAACGCAGGAATAGTATTGTCAGAGACAAAGATTCAGTTATGCACAACTGAATGCAACTTCCTCAAAATGGTGATCTGAGATTCTAAACTATAGATCCAGCCACATATCAAGGAAAAGATTATCGGTTTTCCCGAGCAACTTGATAAACCAAAGTTGCAAGCATTTTTGGGATTGTTGAATTATTTAAATAGTTTTTATCCTAATGCTGGTGAAGACAGATTCTTGTTGCAAGAACTTCTCCAAAAGAATAAGGCTTTTCGTTGGGAAAAACAACATACAGATGTAGTGCGAAAGATTAAAGACAAGGTTGCTGCCTCGCCGGAACTGCACATCCCAAGAACTCAAGATATGATGGTTTATACCGATGCCTCAGACCTCTCATGGGGAGGAGTACTTGTTTGCCTTGTAAATAATGTTGAGTTTGTGTGTGAATTTACTAGTGGAGTTTTTAGCTCAGATGTACTGAAATGGATGTCATCTGATAAAGCGATCTATGCTGTTAAAAAGTGCTTAGAGAAGTTTATGCTTAAACTTCTACATTTGCCACATTTTATTATTGTAACTGATTGTACCAGATTCCTAACCTTCCGAGAAAAGGATCATGGTAGGAAAGATGGTTATGGGAAGTATGTTAGGTGGTAAGAATTTTTCAATCAGTTTCATTTTTTAGTAGAGCATATTATAGGTAAAAATAATGTAATTACAGATTGGCTTAGTCAAAATCCCCCAGCCACTCTGATGCACCAGCCTGCACCTAGATTTAACTTGACCAGGATATTGAATCAAGCATTCGATTCATTGAGTGTTGTGGTTCAAGAATAGATTTTGAGAGAAGGCATGCATCTTCATTTCACAAGGATTTCTTATGCAGCAGCCCAAGATTTGTAGATGTCTGCAGTAGTGACTATTCAAGCAAACCACAGATAGAATACTGGAGTCATCACCATAGAACGCCTCAACAGTGAATATCTCTACAACCAATTCACTAATTTGTTGAAACGACCACTTTAGACTTGGTGAATTTGGATCAGATTGGCACATAATGAACATCTATACTGGTGGATAGCAAGACATGGCCCGCACCGCATTCATGAAGATCAAAATCATAGTCAAGATACGGTGGTGCATACAATAATTCGCCGACAGCTTGAGTGGGAATCTCATTTCCATTGCACTCCACGCCATATGCCATGTGACACTGGCCATTGCCAACATTGATACCTACAAAGCACATTCCAGATAAGGTGCCTTTTTTAGCCTATATCCGAAGATGACTTATTCGATGAAGCGGAAGACATGTTGGGCCCACAACCCATGATTCCTTCATCACCATCACCGACACCATCATGTAGGTCTAATGCATTTAATAGTATCTCATTGTAGCCATGAGCTGTAAAGCATGATGAGATAGACACCACCTTACTAGCGAGCAGGCAGGACCTCTCTATTGCTATAAATAAGCCTCTCCGCCTTAGTAGTTGCATCAAAAAATTTTCATTGTGAAAATCTAGTAGCCTTGTAAAAGAGTATGCTCTTCACTTGCCCTTTTTGAAGGACCCTATGAATCAAAAATTGAACAAGGATATTGTATTAAGATTGTAATAGTTTGAGTGAGTAATAGTGAAGCCATAGCCATTCGGCCCCTACCTACTGCCGCAGGTTTCTTTTAGACTGGACACAGGCACCGTCTACTGACGCGATAAAAAGATTGCTCTGATACCAATCTTTTTATCGCGTCAGTAGACGGTGCCTATTTAATTGTTTTGAAAGAAGGGCCAAAAGATACTGAACAAAGAGGTTTAGATGAGGATTCGGCCTTTTGGTCTTCTTTTGATAGCCAACTAAGACTATCATCTAAGCTATCAAGCTTTGAATCTAAAGAATCAACTTTCTTATGAATATTGTTTACAGTATCCTTGATGGATAGAACATCTCTACACAAATCATCAAAATTTTCAGAAAAATGAGCATTAAATCTTGAAACATAATTTCTCTGTTTAAACTCGTTCGAGGGATTATCATAAGCGGCTGAAAAATATTGCAAAACTCCAGCTGCTTGTTTGTAGACACCTTTTGGCGGTGGCCATCTTCCACCTCTATAGAGAGTAACTGTATCTTCTGTGAGAAATTCAAGACTGTCTTCTCTGGGAAGACTCATTAGTGTTGGGGGTAAATCACTACCTAGATTTACCTCTTCATCTTTTATTAGAATATGACCAGTCTTTACAGTTCTACGAGATGAAGACGTAGATGGTCTGGAAGGAGAAAGACGGGTAGATTGCATGGACAAGGATCTAGGCAAGATATTTACAGATCTACCGTCACTTTGATGGACAGTGGCTTGAATTTTCATTCTAGGAGAGACATGCTTAAGACAGTCAAGTTTCCATTCAGATGGAACTTCAACTATCTCGATATGTCCTTTCTGCAACTGGACTGTACCACTTAATCTTCTTGCAAAAGTCAGATTTTTTAAGATTTTTGGGTGGTTAGTGTTGGTCATACTATATAAAACAAAAATGTTCATATATGCATACTGGAATTCTCCAAACATTTCTAGAGCATACAAAGAAGTGAATAAACCCCAACAATCTAATGATCCATGCTTAACTTCTTTACAACCTTTGTCACAGACTGCAACAGAAAGGTTTGGACAAAACTCAAAACAGACTATATCATCATTAAGTCGACCAAGTCTAGACAATTGATAAGAGTGTTTGAAATTGACTTGGCGATGATCACACAGAGCTAGATATAATACTAGTTTTATATTAACAGGAATCAAAGGTTTAATATAAACTCTAATTAAACCAAAATGGACAAATTTTACATCCTGATGAGATCGGATATACATGATTTTCTTTTCAGGCAAGAGGGAGAGAAAATTTGTCTGGTAAGTCTTTTTAGGTTTATAATAGAGGGTTAGCTCTAAAGACTTAATTCTGGGTTTAACAAATGACAAATAAGTAGATGTATATAAAAATTTTGACTTAAATAACTCAGACTGTTTATACACACTAGAAGCCTTAAGAGCCGGAGGCTTGAACATACTGGTTTCTTTTTCAAGATCTGTTTCTGTAACTTGAATATCTAGACATTCTGGCATTTGATCTGGGACAAAAGGAGGTGACTCATACATCCCTTCAAATTTAGACTCATTAACAAGTTCTACGGTAGATGTGGATGGTACTTTTCCGAATTCCATTATGGGGAGATTTGGGTTCAGGTGTGCGAGAAATTTCTGGTCAGGGAAAAGGATATGTAGAGATAAAAGCGGCCTATGACAATATGGGTGAACGGCCTATGACTCGATGCAATGACTTCCCAAAGAAATTTTACAGAGCAAAGAACTCAAAATATCTGATCCACGAAAGAGGAAAATAAATCACAACTTACAGTATATACTTGCAAATGATTCTAGATCTATCTGGCTCTGATACCAATCTTTTTCTAGCAAATAGCTTTTATCAGGAATGGGATATGGATATGGTTTAGTGATAGCATTCAATGGCCGATAATTGATGACCATTATTTTCTTTCCCCTTTTCTATTCTGAGTGTTTAGTCACCATGAAAGCGTAACAGCAATAAGGAGAAGTAGATTTTTCTATGAAACCATTAGCTTCTAGATCTTTGATCTGTGCTTCCATATCATTATAATCCTGTGCTGGGATGGGAATCCGTTTCCCAATTTTCATGTGCTTACCTTCGATGATTTTGATTTCCATCTCAGGCATGGCTTTGGACCAAAACTGTTGGGGATTTTCTGAACAGATAGAAGACTTGATCCTTTCACCTATTTCTAAAATCTCAGCAGGGATTATCTCAAGGCTCTGAGTCATAGCACTTGGAAATTGTTCTGTGGCGTAAATGAGCCTGGGTATTCTTAGCCTTTCATTCTCTATGGTGAACATTATACTTTTTGCAGTGGCACCATAGGGGGTATATCTGTCTATGAAAGATCCTCCTAGAAGGATATCTATGGGCATCTTCTCTAAAGCAAAGAAATCACAATGGAAGATTTTATTTTGAATACGCAGGGGCTACTGATGTTTATACTTATTGCAGGTAAAACTATTCCCCTGTATGTCTATGCTCTTATAAGCAAGATTCTCATCTAGTGTCTTCTAATCACTAATGAGTTATGGTTTAGCAAAGGATAAAGAAGCGCCTGTGTCTACTTGTGCATCAACTAGGCTGCCATTAATTTCTAAAGTGAAAAACTGAGCAAATCTACCATTGATTAAATGGTTAAGGTAGGTAGGCTATGGCAATTTTAAGGAAGGGATGCTGGTACATACCAACTTTTGTCTTCCTGGGTCTTACACAATAATAGGCTTTGTGTAGACATCTTCTTCAGGGTCTGGTTCTGCTTCTTCTTCTTCTTGATTACTGCATTCACCAGCACAGTAATCTTGGTCGGAGTAAAAGATACTACCGACTTCATCCTCTTCGTATCCATCATCCCATCGAGGGTCTGCTGCTACTGTAGGCATGATTTGTTCCCAAATGGGCTCTCTGATTTCTTTTGGCGGCTCTCTGTTGGTGAACTTATTCTTTAACCAAGAGTCGCTAGGCTTGAATCGACTCGAATAATGCACAGGAGGATGTTGTGGTTTGTGCATCGTCAGTGGTTGTCTCGACTATGAGGGTTATCTCCCTCGAGATGATTCTCCTCTTGAGATTCCTCTTCCTCTGGGCTTCTCTGGTATTTCTGGAACTTCATGATGGTTACGTGACCAGGGTCCATATGCTTCATATGATAGATTACTTCTGCTTGGCCTGTAAGGACGTGATCCTCGCTGCATGTTTGTCATTGGTTGCTCGAGATCATCAGGAAGTGATTCTAACTCTGCTGCATCTTGTTCATCATCAGATGCTTCATCTGGAAGATCTTCAAGAGTTGGTTCATAGATATCTTCTTGAAGATAAAGATCTTCATCTGCATCAACTATATCCCACCACGCTGATGTGTTAGAGGAAAAAATAGCTTTAACTGTGGGATTTCTACAGGAGCAGTTAGGAGCAATATGACCAGGCTTGCGGCATATGTAGCAAATAGGTTTATGAGAAGGAGGACGAGTTGTATAACGTTTCTTGATGAAACAATGAGGAGGTGCATAAGAATGCTTTTTAGGGAAGGAGCGACGCTTATAAGAAAGATGCCGGCGATGCTGCTTCTGTTGTCTACGAGGTTGCTTTGAAAGAAGGGCCAAAATATACTAAACAAAGAGGTTTAGATGATGATTCGGCCTTTTGGTCTTCTTTTGATAGCCAACTAAGACTATCATCTAAGCTATCAAGCTTTGAATCTAAAGAATCAACTTTCTTCTGAATATTATTTACAGTATCCTTGATGGATAGAACATCTCTACACAAATCATCAAAATTCTCAGAGAAATGAGCATTAAATCTTGAAACATAATTTCTCTGTTTAAACTCGTTAGAGGGATTATCTTAAGCGGCTGAAAAATATTGCAAAACTCTAGCTGCTTGTCGTAGACACCTTTTGGCGGTGGCCATCTTCCACCTCTGTAGAGAGTAACTGTATCTTCTGTGAGAAATTCAAGACTGTCTTCTCTGGGAAGACTCATTAGTGTCGGGGGTAAATCACTACCTAGATTTACCTCTTCATCTTCTATTAGAATATGACCAGTCTTTACAGATCTACGAGATGAAGACGTAGATGGTCTGGAAGGAGAAAGATGGGTAGATTGCATGGACAAGGATCTAGGCAGGATATTTACAAATCTACCGTCATTTTGATGGATAGTGGCTTGACTTTTCATTCTGGGAGAGACAAGCGTAAGCCAGTCAAGTTTCCATTTAGATGGAACTTCAACTTTCTCGATATGTCCTTTCTGCAACTGGACTGTACCACTTAATCTTCTTGCAAAAGGCAGATTTTCTAAGATTCTAGGGTGGTTAGTGTTGGTCATACTATATAAAACAAAAATGTTGATAGATGCATACTGGAATTCTCCAAACATTTCTAGACCATACAAAGAAGTGAATAAACCCCAACAATCTAACGATCCATGCTTAACTTATTTATAACCTTTCTCACAGACTGCAATAGAAAGGTTTGGACAAAACTCAAAATAGATTATATCATCATTAAGTCGACCAAGGCTAGACAATTGACAAGAGTGTTTTAAACTGACTTGGCGATGATCACACAGAGCTAGATATAATACTGGTTTTATATTAACAAGAATCAAAGGTTTAAATAAATCACCACTTATAGTATATACTTGCAACTGATTCTAGATCTATCTGGCTCTGATACCAATCTTTCTATCAAGTCAGTAGATGGTGCCTTTGTCCAGTCTAAAAGAAACCTGCGGCAATAGGTAGGCTGTGGCAATTTTAAGGAAGGGATGTTGGTACATACCAACTTTTGTCTTCCTGGGTCTTCCACAATAATAGGCTCTGTGTAGACATCTTCTTCAAGTTTTGGTTGTGCTTCTTCTTCTTCTTCTTGATTACTACATTCACCAGCACAGTAATCTTGGTCAGAGTAAAAGATACTTCCGACTTCATCCTCTTCGTAGCCATCGTCCCATCGAGGGTCTGCTACTAAAATAGGTTCTTCTGCAGGCATGATTTGTTCCCAAATGGGCTCTCTGATTTCTTTCAATGGCTCTCTGTTGGTGAACTTGTTCTTTAGCCAGGAGTCGCTAGGCTTGAATTGACTTGGATAATGCACAGGAGGATGTTGTGGTCTGTGCATCGTCGGTGGTTGTCTCAGCTGTGAGGGCTGTCTCCCTCGAGATGATTCTCCTCTTGAGATTCCTCTTCCTCTAGGCTTCTCTGGTCTTTCTGAAACATCATGATGGTTATGTGACCAGGGTCCATATGCTTCATATGATAGATTACTTTTGCTTGGCCTGTAAGGATGTGATCCTCATTGCATGTTTGTCATTGGTTACTCGAATCATCAGAAAGTGATTCTAACTCTGCTGCATCTTGTTCATCATCAGATGATTCATCTGGAAGATCTTCAAGAGTTAGTTCATAGATATCTTCTTGAAGATAAAGATCTTCATCTGCATCAACTATATCCCACCACACTACTGCGTTAGAGGAAAAAACAGCTTTAACTGCGGGATTTTTGTAGGAGCAGTTAGGAGCAATATGACCAGGCTTGCGGCATATGTAGCAAATAGGTTTATGAGAAGGAGGATGAGTTGTATGGCATTTCTTGATGAAATGATGAGGAGGTGCATAAGAATGCTTTTTAGGCAAGGAGCGATGCTTATAAGAAAGATGCCGGCAACGCTGCTTCTGTTGTCTACGAGGTTGCACATAGGGTCACAGCCAAATGGAGCTATTTCTAGGAAAATTGGAGCGATTTGGGCGGCTTGGTGCTTGCTTAGCTTCTGCATGGACTTAGTCTCAGAGACTAAAGTCATGATATTCTGTTGAGTAAAGTCGATAACATTTGAGAGGGCAAGCTCTTCAATGGTAAGACCTTTTAGATCGATGTAAGAGAGAACTCTATCGATCAGATTATAAGGCATAACATGTAGGAATTTGAGCGTTACTTCTATGGAAGTAGAACATCGACTTTCATATGCAAGCTTTTTAATTGCTTAGCAAAGGCCTCAAATTGCTTGAGATCACAAATTTCCATTTTTAGCAACCATTTCTTTGACTCAAGTTGGCGATTACCAACTGGTGGAGTAAACTCATCAATCAATAATCTAAACAAAGCATTCAAAGAATTTGTTTGATTATGTACACGCTCGTATTGCTAAGCTTCTGGGATAGCATCCAACCAAAGACTAGTAATTCCCCATAAAAACTTTACTGCAAAGCAAGTGCTGCCTACATGATCAAGATGGGCGTGTATGGTAAGTATGCGCATGGTGTTGCACCAGGCGGCTATTTCATCTAAAGGATTTAACAGGTCATCAATATTGAGATACCAGGGCTGCAAATGAACATGAGTGCGTTGCATAAGGGAATGACTGGGTGACTTTTTAATTGTTTTGAAAGAAGGGCCAAAAGATACTAAACAAAGAGGTTTAGATGAGGATTCGGCCTTTTGGTCTTCTTTTGATAGCCAACTAAGACTATCATCTAAGCTATCAAGCTTTGAATCGAAAGAATCAACTTTCTTTTGAATATTATTTACAGTATCCTTGATGGATAGAACATCTCTACACAAATCATCAAAATTCTCAGAGATATGAGCATTAAATCTTGAAACATAATTTCTCTGTTTAAACTCGTTAGAGGGATTATCATAAGCGGCTGAAAAATATTGCAAAACTCTAGCTGCTTGTCTGTAGACACCTTTTGGCGGTGGCCATCTTCCACCTCTGTAGAGAGTAAATGTATCTTCTGTGAGAAATTCAAGATTGTCTTCTCTGGGAAGACTCATTAGTGTCGGGGGTAAATCACTACCTAGATTTACCTCTTCATCTTCTATTAGAATATGACAAGTCTTTACAGATCGATGAGATGAAGACGTAGATGGTCTGGAAGGAGAAAGACGGGTAGATTGCATGGACAAGGATCTAGGCAAGATATTTACAGATCTGCTGTCACTTTGATGGATAGTGGCTTGACTTTTCATTCTGGGAGAGACATGCTTAAGCCAGTCAAGTTTCCATTCAGATGGAACTTCAACTGTCTCGATATGTCCTTTCTGCAATTGGACTGTACCACTTAATCTTCTTGCAAAAGGCAGATTTTCTATGATTTTGGAGTGGTTAGTGTTGGTCATACTATATAAAACAGAAATGTTGATAGATGCATACTGGAATTCTCCAAACATTTCTAGACCATAGAAAGAAGTGAATAAACCCCAACAATCTAACGATCCATGCTTAACTTCTTTACAACCTTTGTCACAGACTACAATAGAAAGGTTTGGACAAAACTCAAAATAGATTATATCATCATTAAGTCGACCAAGGCTAGACAATTGACAAGAGTGTCTGAAACTGACTTGGCGACGATCACATAGAGCTAGATATAATACTAGTTTTATATTAACAGGAATCAAAGGTTTAATATAAACTCTAATTAAACCAAAATGGACAAATTTTACATCCTGATGAGATCGGATATACATGATTTCCTTTTCAGGCAAGAGGGGGAGCAAATTTGTCTGGTAAGTCTTTTTAGGTTTATAACAGAGGGTTAGCTCTAAAGACTTAATCCTGGGTTTAACAAATGACAAATAAGTCGATGTATATAAATATTTTGACTTAACTAACTCAGACTGTTTATACACACTAGAAGCCTTAAGAGCTAGAGGCTTGAACATACTGGTTTCTTTTTCAAGATCTATTTCTGTAACTTCAATATTTGGACATTCTGGCATTTGATCTGGGACAAAAGGAGGTAACTCATACATCCCTTCAAATTCAGACTCATTAACAAGTTCTACGGTAGATGTGGATGCTACTTTTCTGAATTCCATTGTGGGGAGATTTGGGTTCAGGTGTACGAGAAATTTCTGGTCATAGAAAAGGATATGCAGAGATAAAAGCGGCCTATGACAATATGGGTGAATGGCATGTGACTCGATGCAATGACTTCCCAAAGAAATTTTATAGAGCAAAGAACTCAAAAGATCTGATCCACGAAAGAGGAAAATAAATCACAACTTACAGTATATACTTGCAACTGATTCTAGATCTGTCTGGCTCTGATACCAATCTTTTTATCGCATCAATAGACAGTGCCTTTGTCCAGTCTAAAAGAAACCTGCGGCAGTAGGTAGGCTGTGGCAATTTAAAAAAAGGGATGCTGGTACATACCAACTTTTGTCTTCCTGGGTCTTACACAATAATAGGCTCTGTGTAGACATCTTCTCCAAGTTCTAGTTCTGCTTCTTCTTCTGGAGAAGTTCTTGCAACAAGAATCTGTCTTCACCAGCCTTAGGATAAAAACTATTTAAATAATTCAACAATCCCAAAAATGCTTGCAACTTTGGTTTATCAAGTTGCTCGGGAAAACCGATAACCTTTTCCTTGATATGTGGCTGGATCTGCAGTTTAAAATCTCGGATCACCATTTTGAGGAAGTTGCATTCAGTTGTGTATAACTGAATCTTTGTCTCTGACAATACTATTCCTGCGTTCGAAGCCAGCTGAAAGAATGTGGAGAGATGAGTAGCATGTTCATCTAAAGAATTATTGAAAATAAGAATATCATCTATATATACACATAAAAACTGAGAAGTGCCTCCAAATATTTTATCCATGTGCGCCTGGTAATATGCTGGCACATTCATTAAGCTGAAAGGCATGATAGTCCATTGGAAGTGGCCAAAAGGGCAACTGAAAGCTGTCTTGGCTCTGTCTTCTTCCTTGACTCTTATTTGATAAAAGCCAGATTTGTAGTCGATCTGTGAGAAGTATTTGCAGGCTGTAACTTTTTCTAGCAAATAGCTTTTATCAGGAATGGGATATGGATATGGTTCAGTGATAGCATTCAATGGCTGATAATTGATGACCATTCTTTTCTTTCCCATTTTCTGTTCTGAGTATTTATTCACCATGAAAGCGTAACAGCAATAAGGAGAAGTATATTTTTCTATGAAATCATTAGCTTCCAGATCTTTGATCTGTGCTTCCATATCATTGTAATCCTATGCTGGGATGGGAATCTGTTTCCCAATTTTCATGTGCTTACCTTCAATGATTTTGATTTCCATCTCAGGCATGGCTTTGGACCAAAACTATTGGGGATTTTCCAAACAGATAGAAGACTTGATCCTTTCACCTATTTCTAAAATCTCAGCAGGGATTATAACAGGGCTCTGAGTCATAGTACTTGGGAATTGTTCTGTGGCGCAAATGAGCCTGGGTATTCTTAGCCTTTCATTCTCTATGGTGAACATTATACTTTTTGCAGTGGCACCATAGGGGGTATATCTGTCTATGAAAGATCCTCCTAGAAGGATATCTATGGGCATCTTCTCTAAACCAAAGAAATCACAATGGAAGATTTTATTTTGAATACGCAGGGGCTGCTGATGTTTATTCTTATTGCAGGTAAAACTATTCCCCTATATGTCTATGCTCTTATAAGCAAGATTCTCATCTAGTGTCTTCCAATCACTAATGAGTTGTGGTTTAGCAAAGGATAAGGAAGCGCCTGTGTCTACTTGTGCATCAACTAGTCTGCCATTAATTTCTAATGTGAAAAACTGAGCAAATCTACCATTGATTAAATGGTTAAGGTAGGATTTCTTATGCAGCAGCCCAAGATTTGCAGATGTCTGCAGCAGTGACTATTCAAGCAAACCGCAAATAGAATACTGGAGTCATCACCATAGAATGCCTCAATAATGAATATCTCTACAACCAATTCACTGATTTGTTGAAACGACCACTTTGGATGTGGCGAATTCGGATCAGATCGGCACATAATGAACATCTGTACTGGTGGATAGCAAGACATGGCCCACACCGCATTCACGAAGATCAAAATCATAGTCAAGATACGGTGGTGTATACAATAATTCGCTGACAGCTTGAGTGGGAATCTCATTTGCATTGCACTCTGCGCCATATGCCATGTGACACTGGCCATTACCGACATTGGTACCTACAAAGCACATTCCAGATAAGGTGCCTTTTTTAGCCTATATCTGAAGATGACTTATTCGACGAAGCGGAAGACATATTGGGCCCACAACCCATGATTCCATCATCACCATCACCGACACCATCATGTGGGTCTAATGCATCTAATAGTATCTCACTGTAGCCATGAGCTGTAAAGCATGATGAGACAGACACTGCCTTGCCAGCGAGCAGGCAGGACCTCTCTATTTCTATAAATAAGCCTCTCTGCCTTAGTAGTTACATCGAAAAATTTTCATTGTGAAAATCTAGTAGCCTTATAAAAGAGTATGCTCTTCACTTGCCCTTTTCGAAGGATCCTGTGAATCAGAAATTAAACAAGGATATTGTATTAAGATTGTAATAGTTTGAGTGAGTAATAGTGAAGCCGTAGCCATTTGGCCCCTGCCTACTGCCATAGGTTTCTTTTAGACTAGAAAAAGGCATCGTCTACTGACGTGATAAAAAGATATCTACCATTGATTAAATGGTTAAGGTAGGTAGGCTATGGCAATTTTAAGGAAGGGATGCTGGTACATACCAACTTTTGTCTTCCTGGGTCTTGCACAATAATAGGCTCTGTATAGACACATGCGCTTCTTTATCCTTTGCTAAACCACAACTCATTGTGATTTCTTTGCTTTAGAGAAGATGCCCATAGATATCCTTCTAGGAGGATCTTTCCTAGACAGATATACCCCCCATGGTGCCACTGCAAAAAGTATAATGGTCACCATAGAGAATGAAAGGCTAAGAATACCCAGGCTCATTTACACCATAGAACAATTCCCAAGTGCTATGACTCAGAGCCCTGAGATAATCCCTGCTGAGATTTTAGAAATAGGTGAAAGGATCAAGTCTTCTATCTGTTCGGAAAATCCCCAACAGTTTTGGTCCAAAGCCATGCCTGAGATGGAAATCAAAATCATCGAAGCTAAGCACATGAAAATTGGGAAATGGATTCCAATCCCAGCACAGGATTACAATGATATGGAAGCACAGATCAAAGATCTGGAAGCTAATGGTTTCATAGAAAAATCTACTTCTCCTTATTCCTATTATGCTTTCATGGTGAATAAACACTCAGAACAGAAAAGGGGAAAGAAAAGAATGGTCATCAATTATCGGCCATTGAATGCTATCACTGAACCATATCCATATCCCATTCCTGATAAAAGCTATTTGCTAGAAAAAGTTGTAGCCTACAAATACTTCTCACAGTTCGACTGTGAATCTGGCTTTTATCAAATAAGAGTCAAGGAAGAAGACAGAGCCAAGACAGCTTTCAGTTGCCCTTTTGGTCACTTGCAATGGACTGTCATGCCTTTCGGCTTAATGAATGCGCCAACATATTACCAGGCGCACATGGATAAAATATTTGGAGGCACTTCTCAGTTTTTATGTGTATATATAGATGATATTCTTATTTTCAATAATTCTTTAGATGAACATGCTGCTCATCTCTCCACATTCTTTCAGCTGGCTTCGAACGCTGGAATAGTATTGTCAGAGACAAAGATTCAGTTATGCACAACTGAATGCAACTTCCTCGAAATGGTGATCCGAGATTTTAAACTATAGATCTAGCCACATATCAAGGAAAAGGTTATCGGTTTTCTCGAGCAACTTGATAAACCAAAGTTGCAAGCATTTTTGGGATTGTTGAATTATTTAAATAGTTTTTATCCTAATGCTAGTGAAGACAGATTCTTGTTGCAAGAACTTCTCCAGAAGAAGAAGGCTTTCCATTGGGAAAAACAACATACAGATGCAGTGCGAAAGATTAAAGACAAGGTTGCTGCCTTGCCGAAACTGCACATCCCAAGATCTCAAGATATGAAGGTTTATACCGATGCCTCAGACCTCTCATGGGGAGGAGTACTTATTTGCCTTGTAAATAATGTTGAGTTTGTGTGTGAATTTTCTAGTGGAGTTTTTAGCTCAGATGTACTGAAATGGATGTCATCTGATAAAGAGATCTATGCTGTTAAAAAGTGCTTAGAGAAGTTTATGCTTAAACTTCTACATTTGCCACATTTTATTGTTATAACTTATTGTACCAGATTCCTAACCTTCTGAGAAAAGGATCATGGTAGGAAAGATGGTCGTAGGAAGTATGTTAGGTGGCAAGCATTTTTCAATCAGTTTCATTTTTCAGTAGAGCATATTATAGGTAAAAATAATGTAATTGCAGATTGGCTTAGTCGAAATCCCCCAGCCACTCTGATGCACCAGCCTGCACCTGGATTTAACCTGACCAAGATATTGAATCAAGCATTTGATTCATTGAGTGTTGTGGTTCAAGAATAGATTTTGAGAGAAGGCATGCATCCTCGTTACACAAGGATTTCTTATGCAGCAGCCCAAGATTTGCAGATGTCTGCAGCAGTGACTATTCAAACAAACCGCAGACAGAATACTGGAGTCATCACCATAGAACACCTCAACAGTGAATATCTCTACAACCAATTCACTGATTTGTTGAAACGACCACTTTGGACGTGGTGATTTCAGATCAGATCAGCACATAATGAACATCTGTACTGGTGGATAGCAAGACATGGCCCGCACCACATTCACGAAGATCAAAATCATAGTCAAGATACGGTGGTGCATACAATAATTCACTGATAGCTTGAGTGGGAATCTCATTTCCATTGCACTCCGCGCCATATGCCATGTGACACTGGCCATTGCTGACATTGGTACCTACAAATCACATTCCAAATAAGGTGCCTTTTTCAGCCTATATCTGAAGATGACTTATTCGACAAAGCGAAAGACATGTTGGGCCCACAACCCATGATTCCTTCATCACCATCACCGACACCATCATGTGGGTCTAATGCATCTAATAGTATGTCACTATAGCCATGAGCTGTAAAGCATGATGAGACAGACACCACCTTGCCAACGAGCAGGCAGGACCTCTCTATTGCTATAAATAAGCCTCTCTGCCTTAGTAGTTGCATCGAAAAATTTTCATTGTGAAAATCTAGTAGCCTTGTAAAAGAGTATGCTCTTCACTTGCCCTTTTTGAAGGATCCTGTGAATCAAAAATTGAACAAGGATATTGTATTAAGATTGTAATAGTTTGAGTGAGTAATAGTGAAGCCGTAGCCATTCAGCCCCTGCCTACTACCGTAGGTTTCTTTTAGACTGGACAAAGGCACCGTCTACTGACGCAATAAAAAGATTGGAATCATGGGTTGTGGGCCCAACATGTCTTCCACTTCATCAAATAAGTCATCTTCGAATATAGGCTAAAAAAGGCACCTTATCTGGAATGTGCTTTGTAGGTACCAATGTCGACAATGGCCAGTGTCACATGGCATATGGCACAGAGTGCAATGGAAATGAGATTCCCACTCAAGCTGTCAGTGAATTATTGTATGCACCACCGTATCTTGACTATGATTTTGATCTTTGTGAATGCGATGCGGGCCATGTCTTGCTATCCACCGGTATAGATGTTCATTATGTGCCGATCTGATCTGAATTCACCACGTCCAAAGTGGTCGTTTCAACAAATCAATGAATTGGTTGTAGAGATATTCACTGTTGAGGCATTTTATGGTGATGACTCCAGTATTCTGTCTGCGGTTTGCTTGAATAGTCACTGTTGCAGACATCTGCAAATCTTGGGCTGCTGCATAAGAAATCCTTATGAAACGAGGATGCATGCCTTCTCTCAAAATCTGTTCTTGAACCACAACACTCAATGAATCGAATGCTTGATTCAATATCCTGGTCAAGTTAAATCCAGGTGCAGGCTAGTGCATCAGAGTGGCTAGGGGATTTCGACTAAGCCAATCTACAATTTAGAATCTCGGATCACCATTCCAAGGAAGTTGCATTCAGTTGTGCATAACTGAATCTTTGTCTCTGACAATACTATTCCTGCGTTCGAAGCCAGCTGAAAGAATGTGGAGAGATGAGCAGCATGTTCATCTAAGGAATTACTGAAAATAAGAATATCATCTATATATACACATTAAAACTGAGAAGTGCCTCCAAATATTTTACCCATGTGCGCCTGGTAATATGATGGCGCATTCATTAAGCTGAAAGGCATGACAGTCCATTGGAAGTGGCCAAAAGGGCAACTGAAAGCTGTCTTGGCTCTGTCTTCTTCCTTGACTCTTATTTGATAAAAGTCAGATTTGCAATCGAACTATGAGAAGTATTTGCAGGCTGCAACTTTTTCTAGCAAATAGCTTTTATCAGGAATGGGATATGGATATGGTTCAGTGATAGCATTCAATGGCCGATAATTAATGACCATTCTTTTCTTTCCCCTTTTCTATTCTTAGTGTTTATTCACCATGAAAACGTAACATCAATAAGGAGAAGTAGATTTTTCTATGAAACCATTAGCTTCCAGATCTTTGATCTGTGCTTCCATATCATTGTAATCCTGTGCTGGGATGGGAATCCGTTTCCCAATTTTCATGTGCTTACCTTCGATGATTTTGATTTTCATCTCAGGCATGGCTTTGGACCAAAACTGTTGGGGATTTTTTGAACAGATAGAAGACTTGATCCTTTCACCTATTTCTAAAATCTCAGCAGGGATTATCTCAGGGCTCTGAGTCATAGCACTTGGGAATTGTTCTATGGCATAAATGAGCCTAGGTATTCTTAGCCTTTCAATCTCTATGGTGAACATTATACTTTTTGTAGTGGCACCATAGGGGGTATATTTGTCTATGAAAGATCCTCCTGGAAGGATATCTATGGGCATCTTCTCTAAAGCAAAGAAATCACAATGGAAGATTTTATTTTGAATACGCAGGGGCTGCTGATGTTTATACTTATTGTAGGTAAAACTATTCCCCTATATGTCTATGCTCTTATAAGCAAGATTCTCATCTAGTGTCTTCCAATCACTAATGAGCTGTGGTTTAGCAAAGGATAAAGAAGCGCCTGTGTCTACTTGTGCATCAACTAGTCTACCATTAATTTCTAAAGTGAAAAATTGAGCAAATCTACCATTGATTAAATGGTTAAGGTAGGCAGGCTGTGGCAATTTTAAGGAAGGGATGCTGGTACATACCAACTTTTGTCTTCCTGGGTCTCGCACAATAATAGGCTCTGTCTAGACATCTTCTTCAGGTTCTAGTTCTGCTTCTTCTTCTTCTTCTTGATTACTGCATTCACCAGCACAGTAATCTTGGTCGGAGTAAAAGATACTATCGACTTCATCCTCTTCGTAGCCATCGTCCCATCGAGGGTCTGCTGCTAAAACAGGTTCTTCTGCAGGCATGATTTGTTCCCAAATGGGCTCTCTGATTTCTTTCGATGGCTCTCTGTTGGTGAACCTGTTCTTTAGCCAGGAGTCGCTAGGCTTGAATTGACTCAGATAATTGCACAGTTGTGGTCTGTGCATCATCGGTGGTTGTCTCAGCTATGAGGGCTGTCTCCCTCGAGATGATTCTCCTCTTGAGATTCCTCTTCCTCTAGGCTTCTCCGGTCTTTCTGGAACTTCATGATGGTTACATGACCAGGGTCCATATGGTTCATATGATAGATTACTTCTGCTTGGCCTGTAAGGACGTGATCCTCGCTGCATGTTTGTGATTGGTTGCTCGAGATCATCAGCAAGTGATTCTAACTCTGCTGCATCTTGTTCATCATCAGATGCTTCATCTGGAAGATCTTCAAGAGTTGGTTCATAGATATCTTCTTGAAGATAAAGATCTTCATCTGCATCAACTATATCCCACCACGCTGCTGCGATAGAGGAAAAAATAGCTTTAACTGTGGGATTTTTGCAGGAGTAGTTAGGAGCAATATGACCAGGCTTGCGGCATATGTAGCAAATAGGTTTATGAGAAGGAGGACGAGCTGTATGGCGTTTCTTGATGAAACGATGAGGAGGTACATAAGAATGCTTTTTAGGGAAGGAGCAGCGCTTATAAGAAAGATGCCGACGATGCTGCTTCTATTGTCTACGAGGTTGCACATAGGGTCTACAGCCAAATGGAGCTGTTTCTGGGAAAACTGGAGCGATTTGAGCAGCTTGGTGCTTGCTTAGCTTCTGCATGGACTTAGTCTCATAGACTAAAGCCATGATATTCTGTTGAGTAAAGTCGATAACATCGGAGAGGGCAAGCTCTTCAATGGTAAGACCTTTTAGATCAATGTAAGAGAGAACTCTATTGATCAAATTATAAGGCATAGCATGCAGGAATTTGAGCTTTACTTCTATGGAAGTAGAACAATGACTTTCATATGCAAGATTTCTAAATTGCTTAGCAAAGGCCTCAAATTGCTTGAGATCACAAAGTTCCATTTTTAGCAAAAATTTCTTGGACTCAAGTTGGCGATTGCCAACTGGTGGAGCAAACTCATCAATCAATAATCTAAACAAAGCATTCAAAGAATTTGTTTGATTATGTACACACTCGTATTGCTAAGCTTCTGGGATAGCATCCCACCAAAGACTAGTAATTCCCCATAAAAACTTTACTGCAAAGCAAGTGTTGCCTACATGAACAAGATGGGCCTATATGGTAAGTACGCGCATGGTGTTGCACTAGGTGGCTATTTCATCTAAAGGATTTAACAGGTCATCAATATTGAGATACCAGGGCTGCAAATGAACATGAGTGCGTTGCATAAGGGAATGACTATGTGACTTTTTTATTGCTTTGAAAGAAGGGCCAAAAGATACTGAACAAAGAGGTTTAGATGAGGATTCGGCCTTTTGGTCTTCTTTTGATAGCCAACTAAGACTATCATCTAAGCTATCAAGCTTTGAATCTAAAGAATCAACTTTCTTCTGAATATTATTTATAGTATCCTTGATGGATAGAACATCTCTACACAAATCATCAAAATTCTCAGAGAAATGAGCATTAAATCTTGAAACATAATTTCTCTGTTTAAACTCGTTAGAGGGATTATCATAAGCGGCTGAAAAATATTGCAAAACTCCAGCTGCTTGTCTATGGACACCTTTTGGCAGTGGCCATCTTCCACCTCTGTAGAGAGTAACTATATCTTCTGTGATAAATTCAAGACTGTCTTCTCTGGGAAGACTCATTAGTGTCGGGGGTAAATCACTACCTAGATTTACCTCTTCATCTTTTATTAGAATATGACCAGTCTTTACAGATCTACGAGATGAAGACGTAGATGGTCTGGAAGGAGAAAGACAGGTAGATTGCATGGACAAGGATCTAGGCAAGATATTTACAGATCTGCCATCACTTTGATGGATAGTGGCTTGGCTTTTCATTCTGGGAGAGACATTCTTAAGCCAGTCAAGTTTCCATTCAGATGGAACTTCAACTGTCTTGATATGTCCTTTCTGGAACTGGACTGTACCACTTAATCTTCTTACAAAAGGCAGATTTTCTAAGATTTTGGGGTGGTTAGTGTTGATCATACTATATAAAATAGAAATGTTTATAGATGCATACTGGAATTCTCCAAACATTTCTAGACCATACAAAGAAGTGAATAAACCCCAACAATCTAACGATCCATGCTTAACTTCTTTACAACCTTTGTCACGGACTGCAACAGAAAGGTTTGGACAAAACTCAAAACAGATTATATCATCATTAAGTCGACCAAGGCTAGACAATTGACAAGAGTGTTTGAAACTGACTTTGCGATGATCACACAGAGCTAGATATAATGATATGGGACTGACACCTATGTCATTATAGTTAGAGGATAGGTACATGATTATAGCTTCTAGGGGCATAAGATAAACATGTTTTAAGTAATATAGATAAGATAGAAATTTTGGGTCATCAACAAAAGACTGTTTAGACAAAGTAATAGGCCATAGGGAACAAAATATGATAGATGCATAAATTTCTAAAGCAATAAAGGTCCATAACTAATAAGAACACTAAAGGTTAGCATTTACCAAGTGTATGAGATTGAAGTGATACATAATCCCTAAAAATCATCAAAATTTTCCCCCATTTAATCTAATAATGAAATCATTAGTTTAAAGGATAATAAATGTGTGCTTAGGTGGGTATTACACACTTTACCTTTGTGTGATTCTAAATTTAGTGATTTATTGGTGACTAACCTAAAACCAAGTTTATATAAATTTATCAAACTAGTTCATATAATTTGAAATAGAAATCATTTGGAATGATTTAAATTGAAAGACAAAGGTCTAAGAGTGCACCTATGTATCTATGAAATTTCCTTTCTTATTGGCAACTTGATTCGGAAGATGTATCATTATGAATCACTAAAACTTATATTAGGACACATATTTAAATCTATAAAGTGCATATATATAAGGAGATAGATAAATATTGGAAGGAACATACCCCCAACCTTAGATAAAATGTGATTTTCTACCTAATAATTGATATTAGCTCAACGGTGTAACCAAATCATATTCATAACCTGGTAAGTATGAGTGTACAAAGTCAAATCATACCACCAAAATGGTAAGGATAGATGATACAATCATGTCCAACATAAAAACTTGGCAATATTGAGTGATTTGATTACCTCAACCATACCAAAAGTGAACAACCTACTATAATATATTGAATCAATATACTTCATAAAAGTCCATCCTGGTGGGAAATAACATTCCATGGAATAGTGTTTTGAAATCCAAAATTGATTTAGATTTTTCAATATTAGGTTCACATTACATAGTATATGCACCTTAGAAATGTCTCATGTTGAAACTATTTATACCAATAGTACCAATGTATAACATCATACCTCAAATATGAATTTAAATCATGCAATAGCATCATACCTCAAATATGAATTTAAATCATGTAATTGTGTGCTTTGGCCAATTCAAAAACTATGTATGTTTGGATAACATAGAAATATAGAAAAAAGTAAGTGTCACTGCGGAGGATTTTTTTTCAAAACATGCCCCCATTAAATTTAGGTGTGTTAAATATTGAATAATGTGCAGGACATGCATTTAAAGTATGTTCTCGCTAAATCTATAAACTATGTCAAATACCAAATAAGTGTGGCTAATATGCTTGTAAATCATGCCCAGACTAAATATAAGTGTGTGAAATATTGAAGAAGTGTGGTGAACATGCTTCCAAAGCATTCCCTAATGTATCTAAAAATTATGCCAAATGTCAAAAATATGCCTCTATGACAAGCACCCATTGGTATGCTCCCCCCATCTTGAGGTAAGGGAAGAATATAAGTTTGTAGTTACCTCAGATCAAAATTATAATATAACTATATAATTTTTTAATCGACCTATGTAGTATATAGAAGAACATGTCTAGGTAAATATAACATTGAATTGCATAAAACAATTTGATCACATTAACACCTAATATTAATGATAAATATCATGTCAATATTTACATAGTAATAATACAAGCTCAACATTAAAACACATACACACATAAGATCACTCAAAATCAAGCTAGTAAACAATGGTCTAAGAAAACCAATAACAAGGGGCATGTTCAAATGACACACAATTGAAGGGAAATGACATAGTAAAATGTATACAAAATAAATATTGACATATTCATATGTAAAATAAGTAACAAAGCCATGGGATCTGAAAACAATGGATCATATTAAAATTCATTAATAACTAATATAATAGAGAGGAAATACACTCAAAGAAGTACATAAAGGAAATCTTAAATAATCACCATAAACATATCATAGTAGCCCATGGATTAAATGTGTAAGCAAGAAAATGTCAAGTGCATAGCCTATCAAATAACCTACATAATATGTAGTCATGGATAAATGCATGAGTAAATAAATCATAGCTCAAAAATGATAATTAATATACCATATAATGATATTAATTATGTGTATCAAGATCAAAGAAGTGGATGCCCCCAATGTGCACATGACATGAGTTGAGGCAATACCCAACATATTAAATGGGAATAGATCATATATATGTGTATACATATATCTTAATCAATTAAAAACATGAAACTCATGTGCATGTATAACTAATTTATATTCTATCCATCAACATAGAAATAGCTCATAGATGGAAAGGAACCAATAAAATATATACATGCTGAAAATATTTGTGAATTTTTGAAAGTTTTTTTATTTTTTGGTATTTTTGGAAAATTTGAAGAGGATGGATCATCCTATGATCCCATAAAAATAATTATCATAGGTATCTCCCAAATAAAAACCTAGTTCGATAAGTTTTGTTACTACTAAGGAGCCTATATAGGTGCAATATTTGTCACTATAGTGTTTATGTTGCTTTGTGTATGTATAATAAGACTCTAAGGTCATGAAGTAGAAAAAAATTAATAGGGGTTTATGGATTCCATCTCTATGTGTAATGTGGTTTATTTATAATATCAATATTAGAAATAAGTTTAGGTGTTCTAGATATATAAATATGGTGTGTAATAAAAGATGAGGATTTCATGGATTCCATTGTATGTCCTTGATCTACTAATATCTCAAGGATTAACTTCTTAGTAAAGTGGATTGTCTATTATTTACCCTTTTATGGTGGATTAATGTCATTAGGTTTTATATTTTTTTTCTTGGATAAATTTTTTTCTTGTTCAATAGGAATGCTCATATGGGATTATGGAAAACATTATTTCCCAATTAACATGAATGTATTTAACACACCCATGCACTATAGAAGGTACTACTTGAAGAGTATGGATCCAAGGTCTTATCGATAGAATATGAAATATTCTTGTAGAGGGTATAAATAAAAATTTAGTAACCACATATATGGGAAAGACCTATAAATGTAATTCAATCTTTTCAATAACCTTCTTTGAGATCTTATTAAATGATTGAATTAGTCAAGTAAAAGGATACAAATAATGATGATTATAACCTAGATGCACAAGTAATATCATGGTGTAACATTTTCATTTACACAATTATAATAATAACACTATTTATAGCTTTTTGATTAAATAATTTTTAAATGAATAAAGAATGAGGATCAAAGTCATCATCCTTAATCTTAGTGTCATTGAAAATAATAGGTCTCTAAAATATAGGAGGTATGGGTCATGTATATGTACCAATAATCCCATCTAATGGGTGCCCATAATGTGATGGAGGAGGATGTGCATTATATGCCATTTTCACTTATAGTTCTTTCTTATAATGGTATTGTGAAGTATTTTTAAATATTTTTTGTTTTTGGTGATCACTAGGTTGTGAACTAGATTCCTCAAGAGAATCAATAAATGTAATATTTTGGTCACCAATGAGGTCTTGAAACTTATGCTTCAAGCTAAAAAAAATTGATTCATAGAATGTCTTGGTCTATAATTATAATCATAATAATCACTTTCATCATATCCTTTGAGTAGATATATATGCATATCAACCTTTATAATATTAGTGAGAGATATAATATGACACTTTATTATCCATATAAGTAATGAAGAAGGAGATTCAAGTTTGTAAATTGACTTTTTCGTGTATTAGATAAGATAATATAATTAAGTTGTGAAAATATATCAACCATTATGGTTAATTAATTTTTAGGCTTATAAGGTTTTAGCTTATGACTTGGTTTGATTGTAAACTTGGTACTATATGTAGATGTAACTAGTGTGTTTGATATATACTTAAACTTATTTAATGAAATAAGCTTCATTTCATGGTCGTGTATAAAATGGAATTAGTCATAAAAATATTTAAACTTATTAAAAATAATGTACTAATGTAAAGGAGAAAGAATTTTTTTCTTGAACATGTCTTTCACCTCTTTATCCCTAGTAATATTAGTCATTTTATCTAACATTGTACTCTACCGTAAGACACATTTATTGATAGTTTCATTTATTCCTAATTTGATTTTTGAAATTTGACTTGAAGAAACCATTTATGAAATATTGAAGGAAAAGTGTGCCATAAAATTATCTTCAGGGGGTTTGAATGCTTTCATACATTGGAGAGCTAAATCATATAACTAACTCAAAACATAGTCCTTAAGGCTTCATGGGAATAATTTAGTCCAATGTTTGTCATTGGATGCATAGTTAAGGCATGCTACATAAAACTATCAAAGATGTTTTTTAGGATCATGATTTACATCATAAAATATGAACTTAGGTGAAACAAAAATAGTTTTAAAAAGGAATAAATAGATCTCAAGTTCAAGCAAATTATGTAACACAACTTGGAAATCAATATCATGAAGAGATTTCAAATAATTTTTTTCAATGTTTGTAAACTTTTCTCGAATCTTCTTTATAAATTTAATGAGAGTTTGAACTATAAACCAATTAATATTGTAATTATCAAGTTTATTAGTCATTAAATGGGATATAAAAATGGTTTTAATGGGTAGAGGCATTAAAACTGGTATTTGTGTTGATGTATTTATTATCCCCATGGTAGTTGTAGTAATAGTAGTTTGAAGAAATAGAGGTTGAAATACATATTTCATGCCCTAAGTAGAAGTATTAGGTTGTAATTTGTTCAAGGGGAAGTTTTTTGGTATATGGGTATGACGCATTTATCTAATAACATTATCAATAGATGGACCTATTTGATCATCTATGGTTTTTGCATTCTTAGTTTCAAAAATAGTTTTTAGTATTTCATCAAGATCTTTAGTTTTTTCACCAATACACTTGTGAAATAATATAATTTATTGCACTTGATAGTGATTTATTTACTCATGTTAATTGGTTTTATTAGACTCATGGTTTTCATTATCATAATATTCTTTTATGATAGCCTCATTAGTATGTTTTTCATTCGCAACATTAGTATCATTATGATCCATATGACTAGGTCCCTGATTAGTTTGAGACATATTAGTTGGTGGGAGGGGAAGCTCAATATTTTAAATACACACACCTCCTAATCTAGGGTTGTGTGTATATTACATGCAAAATAATATGAGAAAAAAATGAAAAATTATAACATTTTGAATCCCTATCTTTATGAAAACCTTAAGAATCATAATTGTTTGGATTCATATGAATTGGGTTCACCAATTATTCACCTACATGGGTAGATAGGGTTAATAATGTATAAAATAAAATGTATAAGGGTTATTATCAGATCTATATTAGGAAAATTCAATGATAAACTCATATATAACATATGATGGATTCAATATATTGATATAGGATAAAAATATTAAGTATAACTATGCTAGATATGGAAATGAAAAATAAATAATATTATTTGTTGGTTCTGATGTTGACACAGTTCTAGATATGGAATAGGTAGGAAGAAGACTAAAATAATATTTTGGAAAAATCACCAAATCTTGTATTCGGTGCCTTTAGAGCCACTGATACTAGCATCAACTTGGGAGAATTGCAACAACACTACTATCTAAATTAGATGTAGGTGTCCTATATAGAATACTTAATGGAAAATAACATGAACACCTGGATGATTTTTAGTTTGTCTTTACCTTTTTTAAGGTGCATTTAGATATGTGTAATTTATTGTTTCACCTCATGAAATTATAAATCCCTAGTTCTTAATCTTCACAATGACCTTGGGAAAATGGATTATTGGATTCACAGTGTTGAGCTAACCCTAAATACACCTCTATTAATTATCATTGCCTACATAGTCAATACTTTGCTAAGGTCCTCAGATTGATGTAGTTATCCACTATGTGTTAGCTTGTGTGTGAATCATGCAACATGTGGAGATCATGTACAATGATGACTTAGCTTGTAAGTTGGAAAATTAGACTCTTAGGTTACTCCTTTATTACTTAAGAACTATGTATGTGTTATCCTTATGACTAATATGAAATAGGATAAATAAGGGAATCTTTCATTTATTGAGTGATTGATTGTATACTTTTATAAGTTTCCTTATGTATTTTAAAAGTGAGGAATGAATAAGGGTTGATATTATATTTATAATAAACCTTCTAGATAAATAAATCACCTTAAAGTAATTAGACTGACCATCTGGATATAGTTCATTTGAAAATTAGATGAATTTATGGCACTCAACACCTATATTAGGGTAGGACACTAGTGTTGATTTAAGGATATAGGACTAAAGCCTCTGTCATGTGAGTTATAAAATAGGTACATGCTTGAAACATTCATGGGACATAATATAATCATGTTTAATCATTCATATACAGATAAAAAGTCTGGGTCATGAACATAAGACTAGGTAGACGAAGAGATAGGCCAATGGGCACAAGATAGAGTAGATATGAGACTTTTGAAAGTGAGAAAGGCTTGTAATTAAGATGAACACCCAAGGTTTGAATTTTCCATGGGAACAAGGATGAGGTGTTATACAATCCATAAATATCATCTACAACTTCTTAGTATTATAGAAGATATGATCACACTCAATTATAAGATAGAGTCCTCACAATATATTGCTAAAACCACATATTAAATCACTCACTTAAGGCAAATTCAGACATATCCAATACCTTTGTTATGAAAAAAATTCATATATAATAGTGATTCACAAAATATATACTTTTAAACCCTAATAGTAAAGGAAAATTTATGAATAAATGAATAAAAATACACACATTACATATAAAATTATTTTGTATATCCATTCACCATGAAGAATTAAATTAAAAAATACCACTTTACAATATTTCATACAATATTAGATCAGTTATTCAATATACTCTTTCCCTCTTTATGTTTGATTTATTCTATCCAATATCCATTTACTATAGGTATTTGTGATTTTCAAATTTAATCAAACATGTCATTAAACATGTGTTGATATTTGTTTTCATATAAAACATATCTTAAAAATAATGTTTCAAATAATTGATAAATGTGTTTATTTATGTTATTTTGGACTCTCTCTACCTACTATATTTTATTTAATAGGATCCACATAACCATCTTATATAATAATCTTTATTTTTATTTCCATTTTCTTTCCAATGTGGATTGAGAACTGATGATGTATGATCTCCTTTTATAGTTGATTTCCTTAATATATTTTATTTCTATTTATATTTATGATACATTTATGTACACATTTAATTCGATATGTTTTTGTATGTTATGTATGTCTCATGCATAGATCAAAATAATAAGTCATTCTTCTTAATAATTTCTTATGTTCATTATTTTGAATAAATATTGACAAAATATGGGGTTTGGATTTTAAATCTTTTAATTTCTATATATATCCTTAAAAACTATAAAACACCCATATATTTTTCAATTCAATTCTATAAATACCTAAACTCACTTTCACTAAAGATACATATATTAATCATTTAACTCTTTCTATATTCAATATGTTAATAGGTCCACTAGTATCCCAAAAATGAGAGTTATAAGTACTCATAACTCTAATAAAAATTATCTATACCTAGACAACCTACAAATACCCTTAATCTAGATAAGTCTATCAAGCCCATTACTAAATCCCATTTTTTTCTTAGCAATTTTTCTAGGTGCATACCTTCTCTCATTTGGTTGAATAATCAAGTAATAACCTCCATATAATTATCAATTATTTTTTTGATTTACCATATATAAAAATTACATGGAACTATTTTAACTTATTTAGGACTTCATGATGTAAATAATCCAAAACTATTAATATTTAGATAAGATAAGATAAGATAATACATAAACAACACAAATGTAAACGTAAAGGTAAATGAACTTTAGATTACTATTTATATAAATGAGAAAAGGATAACATATTTTGTTTGTTTATGTTTTTCTTTCCATTATCTATTTAATTTTTTTTGTTATTCTATACAATGGTTTTTAGTTTCTCTACTTAGGTAACAAAGTATAAAAGTCTTCTATAACATTGTCGGTAAAGATGTAACACATGTGGTCATAAGATATGTCCACTATAATTCAGAACTATATATGTAAATTTTTACAGTATGCTGTACCATATATCATATTTCCTTATTATAAAAATATCTTGTAAACAATTTCCTACCCTAGATCTTAAGTACCAATTAATATTTTACCATCTTTAACCATAAATCCCTAATTCCACTTTTGAAACTTTATTGACCTAGAAAAAAGGGTTATAATTATGTGTTTGATATATTCAACTACACATTTATAAGTGATAGTTAACTAATTTAATTCTGTAACTCCATATTATGTATATGTGTGTTATGCAATCATCTGATATATGCAATGCATCTTTCTAAATTTTCAAACATGACAATATCTATCTTTGGTCTTGTTATATGTGTTAAAAGTTTGACTAGGAATTATTACATTGATTATTTTTGAAATTTGAATGGTTTAAGATAGTGTCTCAAGCATTGAAAAATACATATTTGAATTTTCAAGTATTTCTCCAATAATAACCAAGTGATATATTAGGCTTGATATGTATAAATAAATGACTCTTTAGGTAGTTTATCCACAAAAAAGGGAATATGAGATGTGAGCAATGACACAATAAATGGATTTTAATTTAAAAAATACCTATTTGAGGATCTTGGTATAATATAAACAATGGAAAACACTACTAATAACCACCAAGGTTTTATTGTTTATGTTATTGTTTAGGATGGATCAAAGGCATCTAAAAAATTTATAAATTATTTATACAATAATAGAGGATTAATCTATAGACTATGGATATCTTTTATATGAGTGTAAAACAAATGTGAAGTCCATTTCCATATATATGTGAACTTTGAGGAGATAATGTGAAAATAACTCTAAGTTGTGGGAACAAGTCATGTATGTCAAATATAGGTCTCAAAAATGATGTTTCCAAGTATATAATATGTAATTTATGTGTCAAAAAAATAAACTTAACATGGACTAAAACATCCTTGATACAATGAAAACATGACATGGAAGATCAAAATAAATACACTCATATAAGCATAGAAGATTTACCTTAGTGTAACATGAAATGATGAACACTCAGAGTAAAAATAAAAAATAGTCACTCATTAAGGACACACTTTAATATGCAATGGTCACATAATGTTACGCAAAATGCCATCCACATAAATAATCACCCAATCTATTAAATTAAATTATCATACCTTGTAACAATAATCAACATCCAAAATGCATAGAATAACCACATGTAGTCTACACAATTCATTTATGTCATCATCTCTCATAAAAATTAAAATATCCATAAATTATATAGCCTTAAATAGTATTAAAAATAATAGTTCCTATATAATCTTCTAATTATCTCATTATGATTGATGTAATAGCTATTTTAATAAATAACTTGTATAATGCAATAGGATTCCCTTAGTATAGGAATGATCCCATGTATAAATGTATCTCATTAGTGTAGGAATATCTGACATCTATATGTCCACATTTCATTTATAAATTATATTTCCTACATACAAATCATGTATACCCTTCGATCCATGTTTCTATGCAATAAATATGCAATATACTATTGTATCCTAACATACCCCAATTTATTTTTTTTAAAAATAGGGGCCCACTTTATCAAATAATTTTACTTCTACTATAATTTGTGAGGTAACCAAAACATGTTCCTCAAAATTTAAGTTTACATGGTGACACATCTATTATTACAAACTAAATATATGTTTAGGATTCTCTTGAGTTAGATCTCTAGCCTTTTGTTTATTTTGTGCATGTTTGTCTAAGTCTATTAGGATTCAAAAAATTCATAGAGTTCAATTGTTTAATCTAAAAGTATGATAGTTTTTGCCTCTTTTAAAATAACTTATAGGATTGTAAATTTTTTGTTGATTTGTGTTTTATCATATACATATGGTTCTCTATTGATAATTATTTCTAATTTTCACTCAGACACTTACTCAGTCACCAAATATTATCACATGCTATTCACTTATTCTGTCATAACCTTGAAGGAAAAAAATATGTTTATAATTCAATTTGATAAAAACAATTATGCCACTATGTGTCAAAATACTACTAACTTGTGGCTTTTTGAACACTTGAAAACATATAAAAAGAATCTTGAGTGAGCAGAAAGACCAAATCATGCCAAGTGACATGATCTTACTCATCCAATAAATGATAGAGTAAATTTAAACATATAAAAGTCCCAATGTTAGTAGAGTAGTGAAATCCATCCACATGCCATGATCTCACTTAGTGACTCACAGAGTAAATTTTAGTTTAACAAAGTCTCAGGGCTTGTAGAGCATTGATAGTCATCCACATGTCATGATCCCATAGACCTTCAACTATCAAATCAATGGAATACATTTCTAAGTCCTCCAAATGAGAATTACATCAATATATAACCATATATCATCATCTCACTTACTAGGAGCTTGCATAGTGACAAAATATGGAATGACAATCCCAGTGCCTATGGAGCATTATCATCCATCCATGTGTCATGATCTCACAAGTTGGAGGAAATATATATATTATTCATTTCAACAAAGATCAAGCCAAAGTATTGTAAATGTGATGCTCTTTGGGGAATTATAATGTCACCAAGTGTCAAATATAGGTGATAAAACATTTAGATCAAAGTAACAAAAGATGCCTAGCATAAATGACCATATAAGGTGATGAAACTTCACAAGGCAAATTTAAAATAATAAAATATAAGAAATTAATAATTGTCAATGTCATTCATATGATTACTCTGCATAAATTGGCAAATTAAGTGCATTCAATTCTATAAATTTAAAGAATCAAAAGTAAATGTATGCAATTAATGAAGTCAATTATAAATATATTGACATCTAATGAATAATTATTAGTGTGAACTCAAGCTCTCTTATGACCAATAAAGTCCATAGTTTTAGATGGAACCAAATATCTCAAGTGAAAAATAATGTATTCTACTTCACAACTTTCACCACCCCCTCTATGTATTCTATTTTAGTACCTAATTAGTACATAGACAAAAATGTTTACAAAGCTACCCTCAATCATAAATTCAAGCACTATTCCACTATAGGGGGGAAGTCAAAGCAACAAAGCCATGTGGCCCTAGAGATCAACTCTATGATTTTAAATGAAGATGCAAGGAGGATCGGGTGGTAATAAATTAGTAGGCCTATATAATGCTATGATAAAACTTGAGGTAATGACCTCCATTGACCTGTTATTTTATTTATTTGTGAATGCCAAATTTTCTATCCAAATTTTGAATTTTTTCCAATGTATCACACCAATGACATATATTAGTGGACCTTCCTTTGAATAGGCTCCCCTCCTAAAATATACTATAATAAAACCCTAATTAATTAATCTATCTATTCAAATAATGAAAATAGTAATTTTTAGGATTGGGATAGTAAACCTAGTACCTTCACAATCAAGGGTCTCATTTCTACTATTCACATTTCCATCTCTAGGCCTAGAATTTATGTTGTTATGGATTTGTTAATTTGAATTTATGCTTTCACTTATATAGTGCACATTAATGAGTTTGGATTCCACTATTGGACAACATCATAACTTATACCAAGGTGAGAGTTATTTGTAATAACATTACTTCCAATTTTATCAACCAAATCCTTGATTCAACAAACAAACTAGATGACAACTTCTATATGATGTCATATTTGGTAGAATTTATAATAGGGAAAATAAATTAAAATTTTGAGGAATATTTGGATCCATCAACTAAGTATCCTAAGAATTAGGCTTATGATTAATTCAATGTTCTTCATATACATAAATTCTAGATGAATATGACTAGACTAACTAAGACCTTCTATCTAATGGCACAACAAGCCATTTATGGCAAGGACATGCCCAAATTACCTAACCAAATCTAAAGAACCATTGAAAGGATTGGAGATTATTTTCTCTATCCAAACTATATGGTCATCATAATATAGGTAACTAGAGATTCTCTATGTATCTACCCCAATTGGTGCTGACCAAAGTGGCATAGTGGGAAATTGTGGCTCAACTAATTAATTTTATGGATGTTAGACTAAGAAGTGACAAACAAGGAGTTGTCCACCTACCTCCCATCAATATTAGTAAGATTTAATAATTTGAGAACATTTAGATCCATTGGTAAAAATAAAAAACAACTATTATTTCAAGTGGGTACCTTATAGGAAATGGGATCCAAGGTAAAGGTTAATCAAACACTTGAATAAAGTTAGGGGAAAGGTGAAGATTAATTTTATACATGTATTATATCCATATGATGAATTATTCATAAATGATTTGAATGATATAAAGGTCCACATAAGAATGAGCTAAGTAAATATGTACATGGTGGTGGATAGGCACATAATATCATCTAAAAACTATTGAGGAAGAGGAAAATAAAATTGAGGTAGAGTATTAGATTTTAATAACCCTTACAAGACTCTTCCCACCATTTTAAGCCTAGGGATAAGAAAAGGCTAGTCAATTAGGATAAACACCTATTAGAATTGGATAAGAAGTTATATAAGAACCTCCTTAATGTCCCATCCCAATGGACATAGTTTTAGAAACCACCCTAGTGTCCACTTTTCCTTAGTTGATGCCAACTAATTAGGATCTTTTAGATATAACTCAATCTGGAGGACCATTTTATATGTTTCCCTTTCCTCCACTTCTAATAGTTCATAGGGTGAGTCTCTAATGTTTCATCTAGGCTATTTGTGGTTTGGATCTAGACATCCCCCTAGTCTAAACCATTTCACCATCACCTCCATCAACATCTCCTTCCCTTATACAAACATTCACTTCCCTAGGTTTACACCCATCATTCACTATTTCCTTCACCCCATTAAAATGTATTTCCATATTGAATTCACTTGTTATTATTTCACACATTTTAGCATCAACTTATACTCATTATATTCTCACCTTATTAACAAGAGGAATATGGGATCTCATTTATTTTCTCCTTAGATCACCCATGAAATGGAGACCTCCTAAGAAAAGTTATAAGAAGGATTAAATGAAAGAAATTTTTCCAGAGTGTTAAAACTTATAGAAATAATAGATAGTGAAAAGGAGTGGTTTATTGAGGATGAATGAGAGAATAAAATAGAGACATCATTTTTTAAAACCATAAGTTATACCATGAAAAGTGACCTAGATGATGAATTGTTATTAGAGGAGACTTAGTCAAGTGACACTAAGATATTAAAGACTAGTTCAGTCTCAACTAAATTAATTTAGGTACTATAGAGATATAAAGGACATGAATTAGAGTATAATACATTTACTTATATACATGTAAAATCCTTGAACCTATCTCTAACCTTAATACCTCACACCATAATAATGACACATACAATAATAGTTCATAAGTTGCTACTTATCAATTGTTAGGTACATGAGATCCTCATTCTTTACCTACTATTACAACTCTTATTCTAGTTAATGCATCTATTTTAATGCCTATTGTAAAATACCCAATCCTAATACTGGTAATAAAGTCTATGGAATCCCTAAAAAACCTTCAAAATATTATACTATAATTATGTACACACTAGTGATGGATTATTTGTATAACTTGAGCGGTGCCCCTCCTACATATTTAGTTTTTGATTATTCAAGCCCTCAGTCCTCTAGACTCAATAAATAAGGTCACTTCAAAGATTTGGTTTCCACCACCATTTTGGATTCCCATTTTATTCCCTCTTAATAATCCACTCAATTGGGCCTACTAATATGCCATGCATCCCAAATGGAAGACGTAACTATTATAGCACATAAGGAGGTAGAGAAAGGAAAGCTAGTAATTGACACCATGACCCCAAAGAAGGCTATTAGTTAGAAAAAGTTTAATCCCCATTTCCTTCAGCTAATATCCCATTATCCAAAGCTTATGATCCCTCTAGGATAATCCCCATATGCCAATCCTATAGATAAATACAAACCTTTATAATAACTAGCTACCTTAAACATTCCTAAATGGATCTAGAAAATGTAGCAGGTAGAAGAAGGTAGGTAGGACTTGGTTATTATTGAACATCTAATAGTCAAGTTTTAGTTTAATATATAAATGAATACTATGAGGAAGGTCAAAAGGAAAAATATAATGGATAAAGGATATAATGTATAATTGGATAAAAAATAAGATGTATTCTCTTTGAAAAGGAGAATAAAATTACTCCTTCCAGATATTATCAATTACGTAAAATACCCATACACATTTGTAGACTATATTAGGGAGGGTAATAAAATAAATTTTATGAGGTTTTGATAAATCCATGAAGGTATTGCAAGGAATAAATTCCATATAACCTTAAAGTGACATTATGGATAAGGTACAAGGATGACTAGCATAGAAGTTATATGACATAATCTAGTTAATAATAAGTGTAAAAAAGTCATATCCCAAGTAGGGAGATATATTCATCATTGTTGATAGGATGAAGAGAATGAAGGATAAACTCCATTGCTTAAGCTAAATGACCTAGAACAAATATTATGACCATATAAACTTAATAACTACTCTAGATGTAATTTAGGCCTTGAAATACATAGATTTTAGGAGTTAAAACCTAATTAAATGGCATCAGGTAATTTTAAAATTAGTTCAAAAAATCACTATCTACAAGGATAACGTCATTATAATTTTGGGGAAAATGATAATAAATGGTGTGATTAACCCCAATATGGAATTCTTCATCAGTGACATTTTTGAAGATCTCCTTTGGACATTAGAAAATAGTTTCAAAGTTGAGGTAGAGGAATAAATATATAAGACGAAGGAATACTTATTGCAATTGACAAATTTTGATAGAATCTAGGTCTTTAACACATAATCTCTTTAAAATGTGGAGATTGGGCATACATTAAAGGTGCATAAACAATTGATGGATAAACTCCCTCAACTCTTCAAAAAGACTTTTTTGGACTTTGAGGTAATTAAAATAAATATTTATGTGATTCCCACCCTCTATTTATAAATTTATGTGAGAAAAAAAACATCTCTAGCTACCCTACCTTTGTCGGATATTTCAATTACAACTACTTCTCAAACACCTAGGCTAACCACAATTCAACCTCATGTTACAAATGGAACAACTTCTAGTGCCTAGGTATCAACAACTACCATAACATATTTATAGGCATTTACCCTTATACTTACATCAATTAGTTATAATATAATGTTTTTGTAATAATGTATTTTTCTTTGTGAATGATTGGATACATCATGGCCATGTATGTCTTGATGATGATGGAACTTTGATCATGGATTAAACGATGAGGCATACCCATACCAAGACTATATATACAAATATCTCACACATTAAAAATGGAGGATAAAGTTTTACTTTCAATAAATATAGATACATTTCTACTTGTTCCACAAAACTATGTTGTATAATTTTCTCTTTCATGTATGTGTTATAATTTCTATGCATTTTATCTAACTAATAGTTTAGTTTATTGATATATGCTATAGAAATTTCATGTAGCTTGTGGTTAGTTAGTGAGGTTTTTTATCAATAGAAAATGTTTATTAGTAATTTTAGGTTGGTAGATCTTATTTTATGGCTACAAGTTTTCCATGTTACTCTCTAAATTTGTGTATAAATGCCACTTGATTCAACTTTCTAGGGTGAGCTATAGATAGTCAAAGGTTATATTTGTTATTATCTATAGTATTATTTTAAGAAATGATAGATCAATATTAATAATAACCACCTTTATTTCATGAAAATATTTAATTTTATCATATTACTCATACCTCATTATTATGCTTATTATATATGTGTGCCAAAGAAATAAGCTAAAAGCATTAGCCCCTTAGCATTTGACCTTGTTATGAGGCCAATTATAATGAATCCATGTAATCTATAAATATTTTTTTATACATTACCTTCCCTCTATTTGCTATTTATTTAAATATTTCCTAGTTTAGTTAAGTTAATCTCCATTCAATTTAACCAAGTGAATCTAGGATGTAGATCCATATCTTAACTATCCAAATCAATAGTTGCTTCCCTAATCACCATTCCACCACTAATCACTATAATACCCAATACCTATAACTCATATGTTGGAGTGAATTCAATATTCATAAATTTGAAAAAATGTTAGAGGTTACCTCATAATTATTTTTAGGTGTGCATAAAACCCATATGAATAGAATAAATAATTAGTTGGTTATAGAAAGAGGACCTCTTTCATTATTTGAAAGGGAGGATCAAAAATGTTACATTGGTTATAACCAAAATATAGACAAGATACACCTATATAAATAATTTGTTTCATTATCACTTAAAACCAACCAAAATGTTAGGTTACATAAAGGTATCTTGATGTAGTCTTAGGCTAAGTCATATTCCCAAAATAGAATACAATCCTCTTTTCATCAAATATCCCACCCATGGTTAGCCAATTCTTCCCTTAAGATTGTAGTTCTTCATGATCTACATAAGAGTCTTGATAAATACCTTCCTTTTTCCCATTTCGAAGGTAGGACCATTGAAGATCATGTCAAAGACTTCATAAGTACTTTGGGAATATTAAATGTGGTCCATGAGTATATAACTTGAAAAAAATTTCCATCTGCACTTAAATATGCCACCCATGACTAGTTTATCAATGTTGTTGAAAGGTCAATAAGGTCTCTTAATGAATTCGAAAATGTTTTCCTAGGATATTTTAGTCAAGTTACCAACCATAATGTAGTATACCAACACTTCTTTAGCATGAATATATAACCCAATGAACATAAAATGAAATTTAATGCAAGGTTTAAAAATATGTAAATATGGTTAATATTTCATACAAACCCTATGTCGTCTTGTTCTTTGAAATGTTCAAAAACTATTTTTAACATATCACCATAGTGTTTGTGTGTAGGGTAGTTAATGCTACTAATTTGACTTAAGACTATGTTGAAGTAATAGAGTTTGGCATACAAATTAACCCTTAGTTTTATAGGTTAGTAGGTACACATGTTTATAAAACTTTCCCTATGATAAAACTAATTTTAAATGCTAATCAAAACACTATGGCCTAGAATCAAACCTAATCCCATATGTAGTTATCTTTTTCTCATCTTGCATCCAACTAGGACTTATGTTTCCTAAATAATTATGTCCAAGATGATAATACCCACAAATTTTAGGATTTAGTCCCACTAAACACTTCCAGTAACCAAGGTGTTACTCCTAACTCTAATAAATATGAATTAGATAACATTTAAAGAATGTTACAAAAAATTGAGTAATGAGTTCTTAAGCATGCAAAAAGGATGAGAAAGTTTGGAAACCATAATACCATCCATAAATTTAGATATATAAGGTATAATATACCATTTTATAGGTATAAAAACAATGTGGATTATCCACCTAGTAAGGGGTTAAAGATGAATATTCTTGAGGTAGCACTGCCCAGTTGGTGTAGAATTCATAACATAGATTGGTGTGGAAAGTTGAGTTCTATAAAATTATTCATATTTTTAAATATATTTGAAGAATAAATAAACATACAAGAAGGTTCAAAAAATCAATTTTATCCTTATTATTCTGATACCTGTGGCCATTCTAACACTGTTATGGTCTTTGAAATGTATGGTTTTTCACTTCTAGTGGAAGATGAAAATGATCTAGAGTATATTTCAAATTAATTCCAGGCCTTCCATTAGTTTTATAGGATTAATTAATATCTAAGGATAAAACAAACCTTCACTACTTCTACGCATCTAAACAATAGTTCCACCACTCCTCTAGATATTAAAAATAGAAATAATCTAGCTCCCCTAAAGGATAAAGATTAACTATAGCTCATAGAGTCACATAGTAGAGGATGGTAAAATATTGCAGAGGATATAAAGAAGATCAAAGCTAACATCACCCGACATGAGTTGGCCTAAATCACTAAACAAAGGGAGATTTTAATGAAAACCTTGACTGAAAGATCTTATAAATATAAGTTTAGGGCTGCCTAGGAAAATGTAATGGTTAATAATTACAAACCTAAGGTCACACCATTATTTTAATAATTAAAATTTTCATAATTATTGACTAGACTCAAGAGTGTTAGCCAATGTGATACTAATAACTATATGTAATTAATTAGGGTTGACCCAAGACAAATCAAAAAGAGTGATCATATAGCTAGTCAAATATATAGTACCTCATATTATGTCAAAGTTGAACATGCACATATAATTAACCTCAAATATACTTGTAAAAAAGTACATGATATAATAGTGACTAACATCCTAGAGTTTTATGGTCTATTACTAAGTCAAGATTAATAAAAAACATTAGATGGGTATGCACACATTAATTTCTAAAATATGTGGCTGCCATGGAATGGTATGCCTAATAAAAATAGGGCTGACCAAGAGAAAAAAATTGAGTAATTTATCACCAAATATAATGTAAGAAATGTGACCATCAACTTTTCATCCTCACATGTTACTATTTACACCTTCACTACAAAACATAGGACCCTATGCCAAAAAATGTAGGACACTCATAGCTATGAAATATATATTTTAATGGACCTCAATTTAAACAAGGTTTTGGTTTTAGTATATCCCTAATGGATATAAATGGGAAAGAATTTTTTTTTTCATACAAATTATATATCCCTTGAACTAATAATAGAACTAAGGATGAGGCCCTAATCCTAGGTCTATAGTTCACCTTAAAGCATGGCATTAAGAATCTATAAAGATTTCGTGATTCTAAGTTGGGTTTCAACTAGATCATAGTAAAGTATTTATTCAAGATTTATTATCTTAATAAATATAAGAAGGGTTTATATGATCTAATTAAATCCTTTGAGGCTTTGAATATTAGATCCATCTCAAGGGAATAAAATCATGCAACATATGCACTAGAAGCTTTGATAACCAACTTGGCACCACTCAAAGAGGAAAAGATGTAAATATTTTTAGTGGAGATATTTCCTTGTCCCTCAATCCCTATAAATGTCAAAAACTTCTAGGTCTTTAATTATTATCAACAAATTATCTTGTTCATAAACAATTATGCAGTTTTTGAATACCATATTATAGATGAAAAGGACTTTAAATGTTTAAAAGCTGATGATGTTGTGAGAGATGGTATCATTTAGCTCAAGGAGAATATAATCCCCATAGGGATGGTATCTTCATAAAGTATCATATACTTAGACCCATAATTTTAAAGGTAAAATTAGTCATAGATAGATTAATCTGATTTTGGCAAAGAAAATTTGGGACTAAGGAATCCCCCTAGTATTTCAACATTGGTTTAGATTGCACTCATAATGAGAGGAAAATTTTCAAGGATATATTAATGGATTAAAAATACATGATCACTTGGACCTATGAATAATTGAATAATTTTTATCCCAGGCTAATCATCCATACTATTCCCTTAAACCCAAAAAATAGACCCCTTAGGCAACACCAAAGGCCTAAGAATCCCATTATGGGACCTCTCATTTAGCCTAAAGTTCAAAAGTTACTAAATGTGAGGGTCATATTTACTATAATACATTATACCTAGGTGGTAAAATTGGTAACCATCAAGAATAATAATGGGGAAATAAGACTATTTATTGAATTCAGTAACCAGAACTAATATTTAGAGAAGGACAATTATTCTCTACCTTATCCAGATGAATAAATATAGCCTATCAATGGGTCCAAAATTATTTCCTTTTTCTCAATATAAAACCAACTTATAGTGTAACCATAGAACTAGATGAAGACAACCTTCACCATAAATTAGGGTATATATCCTTATAAGAGTATGTCTTTCAGCCTCATGAATGTTGGGGAAACATTGCAATGAGACATGAACCATGTGTTCTAAGGAGTTATTTATAAGTACATCATCATCTATATTATTTACATCACTATATTCTATAAAGATATAAAAAAATCATGAAAATCACATTGCAAAAGTGTTTGTTAGATGTTGAAGATATGGAGTGTCACTCAACCCTATGAAGAACATCTTCAAGGTATGGAAGGGCAAGTTGTTGGGCCACATAATAACCAAATATGTTATTTATATTAATCCTAAACAATTTTAGTCCATCTTATATATAACACCTCCTAACAACCAAAAATATTTAAAATCCTTATTTGTAAAGATAAAATTTGTGCATAAATTTATTTATGGGTTTGTAGAAATCATCAAACCACTAAATGCCATGTTGAAAAAGTACAGTAAAATATAATGGATAGTGGTGGCCAAGAATTCTTTTGGAGACATCAATATGGCCATTACTTAGTCATTAGTATTGGTTTGTCATGACTTTACCAAGGATTTTTTATTTTATTCCTTTGGTTAAGATCATACCATTATTGTACTACTCACCCAAAAGGTAGATTATAGTGAACACCTAAATGATTTTATGAGTGATAATTTAAATGATTTTTAATTAAAATATTCATTGATAGACAAGAAAATCTATGCATTAGCCAAGGCTATAAATAAGTTTAGGAAATATATCTTGAGGAACAAAATTCATGCTATAGTTATAAACCCAATAATATATCTCATGCTCAACCAAAAGGAACTAATTGAAAGAAGGGGAAAATGGATGGTAAAGTTGCAATAGTTTTATTTAGAGATCAGACCAGCCAAGATGGTAAGCCAAAGGAGAAGGAAGTGAGCGGTATGATTAGATCATTCATTGTCTTGTAATAGGGGCCTACTACCCTAACTAAATATATTAAAAAGGTGAGGTATGAGGCTCAAGTCTACCTGCTACATGATAAAAGCAATATTACTTTACCATGAAAACTATGATGGAATCTACCTAAGATGTATCTCAGTAGAATAATATATGGATATTTTAGACAACCTATACTAAGAACTAGGCCATAATAATCCTTCTAGGACCATAACAAACTGCAAGATCTTGAGAATGTGATACTATTGGCCCACTATTTTTAAATATGCCAAAAACCATGTTAAGACCTACCATGAATGCCATGTCTTTTGGAAGAGGGAGGTTATTATCACTATGCCACTAAAACCTTTCATTGAGGCTCCTTTTTTGTACATGGGGTCTCAACATTATTGGGGTGATCAATCCTAATTCTTTGATAGAACATAAGTTATTCATTATCACCACTTATTATTTCAACAATTGAATTAAAGCTATGGTCACCAAGAACTCCATGGCTCAATATGTCATTAAGTGTCTAAAAGAGTATATAACAACCATATTTGATACTCCCATATATTTGGTTAGTGATAATCACCCAACTTTTCAATCTATTGAATCACTAAGTAGGCCTACAATAATTAGATTATTTTAACCTTTTAGGACTTAACAATTGTAAATCATATGATTGTTAATGTGTTTAATATACTATAATTAGAGAAATAATATGTAATAAATAAAACCACTAGCTTTTTATAGAATTGATTGGTTTTAACATTTATTAAAATAGTAATAAATAGTATAAGTAAGAATTTAGCTAGAAAACAATTGAAATGGATGATATGGGTGTTGTAAACTATGTTGGAAGTTGGTTTGAGTGTCAAAGAATAGATCCCAGTGTTATAACCCCTCTTAGATAGTAACAACACAATTTCACAGTAGTGACATTATTGGAAATGTGTTAGCAATTTCCTAATATTAGAGGTAGTGTCCTTTATGTAGGACTATCTTGGGATTCTAGGTGCACCTATGTCTATATATCTAAGGTTTGTTTCTATATGCAGAAGTCTTGAATCCCTATATTTTCCCTATTATGATTGATTTTATGAGTAAAAGCTAATCATCCATATATCTAAGAATATGGTTGATATGAGTTGAAAGTATGTTTGTTAGTAAGGTAGGGTAGACATTCTAAACACCCCACTATGATGAGATCTATCTGCATACAAATTCTCATAGGATAAATCAATCATGATGTAGTTCTCTCCACCTAAGTGCTAGTGTAAGTGCAAGTGTAGCTAGTATGATATTGGTATTGAGTGCCTTGAACATGCTTGAGAATAGAAATCTAGGTAATCTGAGCTTATAACTATTATAGAGGGTAATATAAAGAAGTAGGGAAAGGTAGGGATTGATAACCTTGATTGTGCACAAATTGTTCTTAGTTTGAATGTTTATTTTGTATTTCATTTCCATATAGTGGTTAGAGGGCTGAAAAGTCATGTATTTATATTTTTTTATGATTGTGTGGGTGATAAAAGAGGTGTAAGATAACAATAAGAGGTTTTACTTTTGAAAATGTATATGTTTGGAGAAAATAAATGGAAAGGACATTAACACCACTTTTAGGACATTAGTGTCTTGTGGTACTAGTGTACTTATTATGGTGCTATTATCCAACTGGTATAAAATTATGCATGAAGGGTGAGGATTAGGAAATGAGTGTCTAACACTACTTTAAGGATAAATAGTGATGTATTCATCCCACACATAAGATGGATATGTGTAATAATAGGCTATTAGATAGGTCTAGGTCTATGTTAAGGTTAGTTATTCTTAACTATCATTCTAAGCACTAAAATATCACTTCTAGATGATAAAATTTGCCCCTCTATTATAAAAATGTAGAAAATGAAAATGACTAAGATAAAGGAAAAATAAGTGTACCTAGACTTACCTAAGAGGTGAAACCCATGAAGTTGGGTCTGAGTCTATAAAGCATGCTCGAATGCATGTCTTGAAAAATTAAATGTGTATTAATCAGTCCATACATAAAATATATCAAAATCAATATACTAAACTAACTAAAGAAGAAAAAGTTGAGAAAAAATAAGTAAAGAGATATGAAAAAGGAAAAGAATGAATACACCTCACTGGGTATGTAAACTAGTACATAAAATTTGTGACAACCTATATGTGTGTATATAGTGATTAATCAATAAATATATTGGATTGAGATGATGAATTCCTTAATCCTCATGTGCTTGTGGCTCAAAAACTCAATCATGTTTTGATTCCATCATTTCCCACCCATATTTGGTGGATCAAGACATGTGATTATCTTGGATTGGAGTCATGATGTGTCTAATAATCTCATGTAGGTTGATCAAGATCACAAGTAGGATACGACTCCATCATTACAAACCCATGTGTATTAGATGCATATGAAAATAAAATATCTTGATGCAACTATAAATATCTGATTGGGTATGTCTAATTATGTATATCAACTCTATAACCACTCAATTATTTTAGAAATATTTGTTCCACTTGAGAATTACAACCACTATAGACAAATTAAGACATGAAATTAGTGTGTAACCTAGAATATAATGTCATATATACAGTGTAGAGAATGACACTGAACTTATCATTTTATCTTATCAATTGGTGTGTAAGTGAGAAAATGAAAATAATGTGTTGCATACATGCCCCCAAATCTTATATTTGAGCATATGGATTCTTTATTGAGTTGTAATAATTTATATTTGAGTATCCTAATCAAATATTAGAATGGTTAAGCTATGCATAATGCCCCCAATTTGAGCAAAGTATTACAAATCTTAGTTGAACTAGTATTAATCTTGTCAAAAAAGAAAATATATAATTGAAACTATGAAAACATTTAACATACCTACTATAATTTTAGATATATACATTATAGATAATGACATTGAATTTATCATTCTATCTTAACAATCAATGTGTAAGTGAGAAAATAAAAATAATGTGTTGCACACATGACCACAAATCTGACATTTGAGCATATGGATTCTTGGTTGAGTTGTAATAATTTATATCTAGGTATCTTAATTGAATATGGGAATGATCAGGCCATGCATAATGCTCATAATCTAAGTGATAAATTATGAATATTAGCTTAACTATTATGAATCTTGGCAAAAATGATAAATCTATAATTGAAACTATGCAAACATTTACTATACCTATTATAATTTTCCATCCAATCTAGGTTTCTCTCAAATTGAGTCTACTATCCAATAACTCCATGTCTTAGAAAGTAGTTCCATTATTTAAAATTAATCACTACTATCATTTCACTCTAATTTTTATATAATTGTGCTACTCTCTATATCACTATTTTCCCACTATGTTTGCTTAAGTCTAATTTATGTAATCTGAGCCAGTGTGCTAGAATTTTACTATGAATGAAATATAAGATCATGATATTTGTGACAAACCCATATAAACACCCCATATTTGGTTGGATTTTTTAAACCTTTGTAAGAATTTTCCTGAAAATAAAAATCTCTACAAGATGTGTGTTATCCTAAGCATATATGATAGCTATGTAATAATCCAATATAATGTGCATACATAACATCAAAATGTGTAATAATCTAAAGCATAAATTTGTAAAGTAATAATGTATGTCACATCTAGCATTCAAAAGGGTGTGAAGATAAATATAACAATGTATGTAGTAATATATCTCAATAAAAATTGGATAGCTACCTAGGAGGATGGGATGTGATGTCCATCATATCACCTTATTATTAAGTAGAAATGCATGAGTTCCCTCATGTAATATAAAACTAGAGTGTGTAAAAATCAATATACAAGTGTCATCTCCATGATGCATAAAATAAATCATATATATCGAAACCCATAAGGTCCAAAAAGTAGGATAAGATATTGGCACATGTCATTAAATCATAGAAAATAAGACATAAAAGGACATGTTCAAATGTACACATATGCAAGAAACAAGTTGGCTTAGAAACACATAGAAGTAAATGCTTAAATTATTGAATACACAATCAAGAAGGCACATTCAAAGACATGGGAACATGTCCAAAGCATAAATAATGTGAAATGAAGTGGAAAAAATATAAAGAGCAATGGCATATTAAAATGCCCTTGAAGATAAGAAACAAAGAGATAAAATTAATTATAAACTAGGTAAAATAGAAATGAAAGTATGCACGAACATGTAACACAAATATATGTAAGATATAGGATGTACATATATTGAGTCTAAAGTGGTAAAAGTCACTAAAAGTATGAGAAAGTGTAGTATGATGAATATCGATATATAAAAAAGCTAAAGTTGTGATTTATAGTATGGAAAGATATAACCTTGTAATTGAAACTATGTATAAGGCTCCCCCAAGTGGGATAATACGTCAAATGAATAATCCATCTATTGTTGTATATACCCCCAATGGGTGGACAACAGAAAATATAGATTGATGTAATGAACTAGAGTCTTGTAACAATCAGAAAACACTTGACAAGAACAAGTGAAGAATTTATGTATAATAAAAATTACTATAATAAGATAGATAACATATATAGTGTCTCTAAAATATAAGAAATGTAAACATAGTAATTCATACAATCAATAATTTTATGTTTTATGAGTAAGTATTTAAATGTTTTTGTGTTTTTTTACATATTGTATTATTTTTTATTTTCTAGGTATAAGATATGTACAATAAAAATGAAAATGAATTATATACAAGGAGAAAGAGAGGAGGAAAGTATGTAAAATAAGGGAGGAATAATATTAACCAATGACTCTCATGGGAGACTTATTATCAATGTTGTCTATGTCAAAAATAGGAATGGTAATATCTTAACCCATGTGATTCTTATGGTGATGCTAAATGGTGTTGTAGTATGAATATGAATTTTTACATAGTTGAAATCATAATAACTTGGAATGCTAATGTTGACTTATATTGTATTTGGATGATCATTAATAGTTTCCCTATACTAGGGAGTTGACCTCTCTAAATTGTGCTTTGGAATATTTATTATTACTTTTCCCTTTAAAAATATCCATATTATAGGTATATGGTGATTTTGAGGCCCTTTTGATAGAAATTTTATTTTTAGAATGTTTTTTGGCTTAGCATTATTTTGATTTTACAACTTAAGTTATTACTCTTTATATAACATTTCCTATGTATCTATACTTTTTTATTTGATAAACTATATATGTGAGTGATTTAACTTAGGATTTTTAATAAATCCCAAACCTTGTCGACCAACATTATCAACTACTAGAATAATAGTAGTGATGCTTTGTGCTTGCTTTCCCAAACCTTGGCCATGATAATAAAATTGTTGTAGATATTTTTGACCAAACCCATAGTACTTTAAAAATTGAATTATATTTTCCTCTTTTAATTGATTTACCTATGCTTATTTTAGTATTTATTTATATGATTGTGATGTGTGAACATTTAATTGTTTTGATTTATGCTTTGGTAACTGTTGATGCCTTTACATGTATCACAAGTGCTCTTAGTAAAGAACACTTCCCATTTTATAATTGATGGAATTCAAAGCATGAGTATTAGATTATGGTAATATAGTTATATATGGTGAAATAGGGTTAGAGCAATAAACTATTCCACAATATTTATATTGATTGGTGGATAGGAGCCACCATGGCCAATCTAAGTGAGATATAAGGTATCTATGTTATTACCAATAGATTTTTAACCAAGTTATAAAATAAATACTAATCTAAATTAATATTTACAGTGAAGCTTAAACTATAGCGATTTGATTAAAGAAAAAACAAAAGGAAGGGTAGGGTAGAAAGAAGGTATTATGGTTTTCATTCCACACATTATGAAAAATCTTATATTTCATCAAGACATACATTCAAATCAATACATGACATGAAATATCTAGATCACATAACCCACCATGTACCAAGCATATCTAAGGAAAGGAAGGAACAATGCAAATAAGAAACTAGCTTCAACTTAAAAGTTTACTTCATAAGAAATTACATTATTACATATACAAAAGAAGCAATGGAAGTGAAATAGACATAGGATATTTCAATTAACCTAACATAATCAAAATTTAACAACTCTACATTTACATATGGACATCAATAATCAACGAAAAACATTCAAAAATGAACATCCAAATAGATAGTTGAGAAAGTAGCCATAATAGCAAACATAAAAACAAATATTATACAATCTTTTCAAAATTCCTTGATTTTATTAAATTTTAAAATTTTACACGAAGTATTTTTCTCAAATTTTTTTCCATTTACAAAATGGTAATACTACCTTTTATAGGTTACTAAGGCAATACACCAATTAGTTTTGAGATTACAAATGTACAAGAGTAAGGATTCTTGTCCTTTATACAAATTTATACATTGCATTCTCTTCTCTAAAGTCTATAGACCTATATTAAAATGTGTTAACAAACATGCACATGCCTTTACAAAAAAAAAAAACCTGCTTTTGAATATTAAAAAGTTATTTAACAACGTATAATATTATTAGTTAGCTGGTGGGCCCTATGCTAAAGAACTCCCCTATTAATCCTAAAAAATATTCATGGATATTTTATGTTTTTCATCAACTATATTTATATTGATAGATATATCTAAGAGGTACTCATCCTCCTAGTCCACCAAGTCACTAAAGTCTCTATCATTTCTTGTCATTTCTTCTTTGATAATCCTTGCCTCAATAACTTTCTCATTTATAATCAATATCATGCCCATGACCCTATTGTTGTCACTCCAAGACTAGCCTTGGCTCTTTATCTTCACCTCTTACATAACTAGGGTGACCCTATGCTTGTACTCATCATCAATAATGATGCCTAAGGAGATGATTGTGGTAGGCATGGCAAGCATGGTTCAAAAAAGTTGCTCAATTCTATTCATCAACTCTTTATCATCCATTAAGACCCTAACTAAGTATTTCAACCATGCACTTAAACCCTAGATATTGTCAACAATTATTCACATAATTATATTCAAATGGCATAGGATTATAGTTTTCAAACTAGGAATCTAGCTCTCAACCAGTATGTTGATTAGCTCTTTCATTTTGTCACTTGAATTTTTCCACTAGGCTATTAAACCCTTAGCTATTGCATCTTGGTGAATTAATATAATCTACTTTGTCTTCATTTCCTTTATGGATTTAAACATATCATATAAATATGCTTCAAACTTATTTATATTTTCTTTAGGGACTAACAAGACAATCTCTATCTCATGATTTCCTTTTTAATTCTATAGGTTCTCTATCTTTTGATATAGACCTTTCATGCTTTATTTTAGTTGGGTTGAATGGGAAGCAACTAGTCCAACTATGTCCTCTTCATGGATTGGGTGTTCATCAAGTCCCTAACCTCCTATTGTATTTAAGCCTATTAAAGGTTTAACTCTTTGAAAGGTGAAATCCTCATCGCAACTATGGTTTTATTTGTTATTACTCTCTTCAAGCCTGCTATCTCTAGATTGAATTACACATTAACTGATGACTCTATGTTTTTTTTAGGTTTGATAATATCCATCTGTGTGCTACCTAAGGTTCCAATAGTGTCTACCTAACTACTACTTAACCTTCTAATGGTGGTCATCCTTCTTTCTTCATCTTATTTCATCCGAGCTACTATCCATAGCTTTAGCTCATCTTGAATAGTGATTTTAACTATCTAGGTCATGTCCCATGAATGCTATAATGTTAGAATCTTTGACATATTCTCATAAATAAATTATTAAAGGATGATTAACCCATGAATGGGATTCTAAAAATAGAATAAGTTAACATCACTCAAAGCATGAGTGAATGTTAACTTTGGATTCTTCTTTGTAACCTGGAATAATGCCAACTTAGCCTTCCTCTTCTGTAGCAGTGCAACTATAACTAGGTCTAAAGCTATCTTCTTCACTTTTTGATATTCTTCTTCCTCAGCTTGGGAATGAGGATCCTCAATTTGTTCTTCTTCTTCATTTGATCCATATGCCTCAGCAATTACTTTAAGTGCATCCTCCATTGTCTCCCTAGGATCTAGTGTAATCATGTCAAGAAACTCAATTGAGGACTCTGGGCTTTTACGATGGGTAGAAGAAGATGCCCATTCACCAGGGCTTTCTTATGATTTCTCCTTCTTAGGTTCTTATTCAACTAGTGTATAAGGTTATTGTAGTGGTTTTTCTGAGGGGGCCTAAAAGAGGGCCAAAGTAACAAATTATATTACAAGGGCCTCATCTATCATATCTCATCAGGTTCTTTCTCATCCCTAGCCAACCTAGCCTAAATCTTGACATTATGCTTCTTTAACCTAGCTAACACTTCTATGAAATTGGTGGCCCTAATATACATAATTTCATCAACACCAAGACAATACTCATAGTGGTATTTCATTATTTTTTATTTTAAATGCTTTGAGACCCTATCATGAGGGTCCTACTACATTAGTTCATCCAACTGTAAGCTGAAAGAGTCTCCATGTTTGGAGATGATATCCACATGATCCAAATTTTTTAGTATGATCATACTAATAGAAAAAAGAAAGGGGTGAAGGAGGCCCTTCTTTTTATAATTTAAAATTCCATCTATACCATTCAAGAGTTCATATGAAACCTCTTATTTTGTCAATTTGGTTGGCACATGGATTGGTATTTTGAGGGGCTAAACTAAGGTCCCTTCTATTCTAATCACTATGTAATTTTGGGTACAACCAAATATCTCCAGTCAATTCCACATACTTCTTGAGTAGAGGGATAAACTTTCCCATGGGGATCTCTGTAATAAATTTTACCAATGCTTGATATATACAATCAAAAATGAATTGGGCATTGTGTCTATATTTGAATATGTGGAATTTAGAATAGTGATGGGAGATAGTGTGTCTCCCTTCAGGTGACCAATTATTAATGTTAGGGATTTTGGTGGTGGCCAAGAGAGAAGATATAATATAGGACATCATGAAGAAGTGGTTGTTGGTTTCCTTCTTCTTGGCTAAAAATTGTTATTTCAAACAAATGTTAATCATCTCACCTATTGGGGGAGTGAGTCATTTTTCTAACATGAAGTATACATAAGGTACACATATTTTATTAACATGTGTGGTAGAATGGGCCCTAGATAATTTATTTAACAAGGTCATGATTACTCTGATTCCTTCCCTAAATTGGACAATTGGGATCTTGTCCTTGTGGTTTTAGATTACATGGATTTTCATAAGTAGCTATGGGGTAAGGACTATGTTCAAGTCATTTTTACTAGTACATATTATAATTGCAGGCAATTTTACCTAGGGATTACATAGTTTTTAGTAGCTTTCAAATGCTAAAGGGGAAATATATGCTACCTTTTTGAAACTAAGTTCATGAACTATCCAATCCTGATCAATTTTACAATCTATGAAAAAGGAAGTAATAACATCAATATAGTGCAATACCTCAAGTTTTGTTGTAGCATAGTCGAGATTGGTCATCTGGAAGGAGACTAGGTCATTATATCCCTAGAGGATCATGGAATTATTTTGTTCTTCCCTTGTGATGGCTTTTATTTCTTTAATGGTTTAGAAAAGCTCAGACAAGTTTCTATTTTCTATGTTTAATGTTATAAAATAGAAGTTAGTTTCCTTAAAGATTCTTCCCTCATTGTCTAAATCTAAATAAAATCCTATGTCATACCTTTGTTTCTCCATTTGAGTTATCATGACTATGAAACTTGAAAATTTCTCACTATTGGTTTTTTAGTAGCCTTTAGGTTATTTTTTCTCAGTTAGATATTAATTGGGCCTTTTATAGCTTGACCGTGGTTAATTAAAGTTCAAATTAGGGATTATTATGGAGGTTGGGGATTCTTTACAGTTTTAATGGTGATGGTATCTTGAAATTAGGTGAGTTTTTGCCTTTAATTTTATTTATACCCATACCTTTATACCTTTGCCTTTTCATGCCTACCAAATCTTTGATTTTGTCATTTTATGCTTGTGTGACACTCAAGTGACATCCATTTGCTAGTTTTCATGTATTTTTCATTAATTATTTAAAATAAATCATTATTTTCCTTTAAAATCCTTATTTAGCTTTGTAAAGTTTGATCTTTTCTCATGTATCAACATAGGTCATTGATTGTGATCCTAGGGCTTGCACATTTTTGTTTCTCGTTGTATTGAGCTCTATGATTGTGTCACTTGGCACCTTGATAGGCCTTTTAAGCTCTGTATTTTGTTAGTGAATGCACACTCACCATGTTTCAATCTCATGGGCCTTTTGGGTCTCATTTAATAGTCTCTATCAATTGTGATCTATTTGATTGTCTTGCTTTAATTAACCACAAGTGATTGATCCTACAAAGTTCATGGACTTTAATTAACATTAGGATATAAAAGGGACTTAGGATAAATATTGTATAGTAAATTTTATTTTTTGTTCATAAACATGACATAAACTTTAGGATAAAACATTTAAGTTAAGTTTTATACCACATATAGAGGGGACCCAAAAAAAAAGTGGACTTAATGTAAGGTTTTAACCTGGGGTTTTATCATGTTGATAAACATGCTAAAACATTAGGTTAAAAAATTTAAGCTATGTTTTATGGCGTAGTGACTTATTGTTAAAATAAAACATAATATAAATCTTTGGCTTAAGTTTTATTATATTGAAATAAATGTAGTTGGAACGTTAGGATAAAGACTTAGATTAAGTATATGCTTGTGAATATTAGAATACAAGATTATTTTATCATTAAAGTTTATAGACCCTAAGTTTTTTATTTCCCAAAGGGGGGTCCAATTGAATTACAATGCATGTAATAAGCCTAAGAAACATTTTAAATAATATTATTATGTTTAATCAAGATGATCGATGAGCTTAAATTTGATGACCTTGTAAACATTAATTACAAACTCATGGGTGTCATATTATGTTCGTGAGAATGTCAAATTTAAGTTCATGAAGTTTATAGATCCATAGATCCTAGATTTAACATTCTTTATTAGATGATTTAGTCCTGACCAAGTGAATACCCTTGATCAAGATCCAAACATATGCACACCATTGGTCCCTACAATAATGAAGAGGATCAAGTTAGCTTGAGGCTGTGTATAAAAAATAGACTAATTTAAAAGGCTAAGTCTTCAAAGCATAATAAAATGGGTTCCTTAAAATACTATAGTCATAACCTAAGTATTTAGCCTAATGTTTATTATATTTAAAAAATAGAATAATCCTTAGGGTAATAACTTAGGTTAAGTCTGTTTTAATGCACGGGGCATTTTTAACATTATGTTCGAATGTGAGAGTGGCACATGGCGACCCTATGATACTCGTAATCTTTTGACTATGTTTGACCCTCAAAAGGTTTCATGGAGTGTCGATCATAATCTAAGATCCTGAGATGATGACACCTATCATCCTCATGGGGATTTATTAGACCTTTGATATTTAAATTTCATATTCACTTCATCAGATCCCTTTTAGATGAGCAGCCATGGAACATTGATCTTGAGGATAATCAGACATCATATACTCATTGGTCTCACTTAAGCATAGATCACTAATCATGATCTTGCTGATCATGCAAGATTGGTCTGATGGATCAAGGCTTTGAACTCATTGGGCTTCCTTTGCTCCATTTGATCATCCTTTGTGATGAAGTGAGAGTCATTGATCATACAAAGGGGTAAAATGATTAAGTTAGGTGTAGTCATATAAAATGTCCAAATTAGTAGTTTGAGTATGGCTTGTGACACCCCTTCCATAGGTCATTTTTAAATTCTCTTGCAACCTTTATGGACACCTTTTTGCTCAATACCAATCATTCAAAACATTCTAAATAGTTATTCCACCTTATCCAGATAGTATTCCCCATGTCAATATTATTCACCCAAGTCTTGAAACTATAGGATTGGAGCACCCCATTTAGACTATAATGCTCCATAAAGAAGTGTCCCATTTTTGGTGGTCCTGTCCATTTGCACTTTGAGCCCCAATGATCATTTTAATTTAGTCCTTGTCATTTATTAGGTTAGACTAGCATAAATACATCTGACCCATGACCAATTGTTTCCTATAGAAAAGAAGTTAAAGCTCATTTACAAATGAGGTGACCAAACTTAGAAATCAAGAAGGAATACAAACAAAGCACTAAGGCAAACTTCCCTATTCTTTGTTCATAGTCACCTAACATAGCTACAATTCTACTCAAATCCTCATAATAGACCTTAGCCACCTCAAACACTATTGATTTGGCATTTATATCCACATCACACTATTGCAAAAACAACACTAGGTGGGAAAACTATGTATGGCTTGATCCCTTTTTAGAGTATTGGTATGTAGGCAATGTGCCCAAATAAGGGGTGTGGATTACACATTCAGTAAATCTTTCAAACTAACCCCCATTTATCAATTGACTCAAATGTCATTTTATCAAGCATGATGTAGGGTTAGGGTTTGAAGACAAAATCAGCTCCACAATGAGTTTTTTCCATAACTAGTTATCTATTTTTCATAGGCACACTTACACTAACACAACACACTAGAAATTTTTAGGTCTTTGTGATCAGTTTGGAAAATAGTATTAGAAATGCACAATAGTGTTAGATACTAAAGCATCAAATATTTAGTGCTCTTATCCTTTCACTCAATAGAATCTATATTCAAGTTTACAACACCTTCCCAAATATACATATCCATTTTCAACCTCTATATCAACCACCTTAGTCTATTTTCTAAATATGTTATATCTCTTCTTATTTATTAATGTTTTTAGAAGGGTGAAAAATATAAATAATTTCACAAATCAAAACTATATTTATTACTATATTCTATATTGATTTATTAATTTATACCCTTAATTAAAATAGGAATAATAATTATTCATAAATAAATTAAATCATTTGCTGAACTCGACTTACTTCAGTTGTGCACAAAAACCCTAGAAACCCTAGGGAAAATTCTTTGCTGATTTTTAGAAATCTGTTTCTTATCTTTATTAATTAAATTAGATTTCACATAAAATCAAAAATGGATCTCACTTATTTCAAAACATTTCTTGCAAATAATGAGTCCATACTCAGTCCTATCATGTATATGAATGATGAAGTTTACTACATGTTAATGCAAAAATTCATTCTTTCCCTTTCATGATTACTTTTTATAATATGGGATGATATTAATAAATTTATTTATAAACATTCTAAGATCCCTTTCCTTCAAATCAATCTTTACTTTTTTTTAATACAATGTTTCATTATTTCTTTTACATACTCTCTCTCTCTCTCTCTCTCTCTCTCTCTCTCTCTCTCTCTCTCTCTCTCTCTCTCTCAAAGTTTTTAATACATTAGTGCAAAGTTACATGTTCTATATCCCTTGTTTGTTATCTCTCATGTGGAATGTTGTTTATAATCATATTACTATACAACTTATAACTCCAATTACATGTGTTTCATCCCATATACATGGTTTCTACCTATATGTGTCTAACTCTTTGGATACTTTTGAGTATGTCCCTATCGCTACTAGACACAAGAAAACATTACTAGTTATATATATTCCTCCTTAGTTAAATCTTGGTTCACCTAACTCTTATCCTCCACATAATACGAACTCTATGCCTATAGTAGATCATGCAGTACATGCTATCAATCAAGTTTATGAAGATATGTAGGTTGATTACACGCATGGATATAGTTTTTTCATGAAGGTTGGCACCCATTTTTATATAGCTATATTTATTCTAGTTGATATTTATACACATTTCAGGCCTCTCTCATCATCATAGAGAGTTCATACACTTCCATGGAGGTCTCTCTTATAATAAAAACTACATCAGCGACAGTTTTAGGAATCCAAATAGTTTTTAGCTATAGTATTCACATCTAGGGTAGTATCATTGAGGTCTCATGACTCTATACATAGAGATTTTTTTGAAGAGATTCTTATAATACTATATGTGTCCTTAAGATCTTCATAGTTGTATCCACTTCTTAGAATTATATGGGGACCCCATAGTTAGTTTCCACTATAGAGATTTGAGAGCACTTATAACATATATAGATTTTAGAGTCATAGTTTTAGCCCTTACATTATGATTCATGATCATGCATGATCCCTCTCCTTGATATAGGAAACCATTATAGGGAGTCTCTTATGAGAATCATCGGTTAGTATCATTTCTTCTCAATCTTTCCTGTACATAATTTATAAGATTACTTGTACATAGTTTCTTTTTTATTTCTTGTACATAGTTTTATTATGATTACTTGTACATTGTTTATTTCAAAATATTAAAAATAATACAACATTTCAAAATACCAAAAATAATATAACATGTCAAAATAGGAAAACATTCAAATAACCCAAAACACCAAAAAAAAATCAATTATATACATTACCCATGCTTTACATTTCTACTACAATGCTAGAATTACATTTTGTTGTTTTATGTTATTGTTTGTCAATTTATGTACATTACCATTATTCACTTGATCTTATTTGAGTGTGTGTAGTGACACCCATATCATTTATTTCTTCACTCTACGCATTGAAGGGGCATCATAATATTAAATTTGAGACATACATAAACATATCTACCCACTAAAGGCATCTTCTACATGACTACACCATCCAAGTTATGTTATTCTTACACCACACACTCTAGTTATAATGTTGATATACATTACTTACTAGCCTACATAGATTATTATATCGACACTCACTATTATATAGCATTTGTCTATTTTTTAACATCTAGCTTGTCTTGTACTACATATTTTTCATAATTTAACTTCTTTCTTTGATCGGTTAGATGTGATAGTATTTTTAGCATTTACATGCCTTCATTTCTTTCTTTGATTAGCTAGATGAGATTTCTTTTCTTAGTTCCTAGTTTTTTATTTCTGTGTGCATTAGGACATTTGCTAATGTCCTTTTCTTATACTCTTGTATGTGTTTATGGTCCTCATGCAAATATTGTTTGTTTGAAATTGTATGTGTATGTGGGAATTTCAACATGCCTTGTACACTTATTTTTCTTAGTTTAGGTTACATTTGCACATTCACCTTATTTATTTTTCCCCTTGGCCTCTTTTGTATTTTTCTTGCTTCTTTCATTGTGTGCTTATTTGCTTTTCAGTTGTTTACATTGCCATGATCCACATGATGCATTATCTTGCCTTCTTGGATGCCATGATGGACATCATGCTCTATCCCTCCTTGAAAACTAACCTAGTTTCTAATTTTAATTTAGTATACTACACATGTTATTACATTGTTACATATATCTAGACATACCCCTGTTGATCTAACAATCTCCAATACAAGCTATGCTATATCTTGAGACATATTTTTTATTATCATTATTATATCATGTATTTTTTAACATAACAGACTTACATGGATCTTTCTTCTAAGGGAAGTCATTACAAGGTATTCATTTGTACCTTCAAAAGAGGGGGCAACAAATAGGGGTTTTATCACAAAGATTAGAGCCATTTACTAGTCAAATTTAGTTTTTAAAACACTCATAATAGCAATAAAATTTCAAAACATATAGAATAAACAAAAAAATAAGGATAAACATAGAATAGTAATTATAAATAGTAAAGGACAAGAGCACCCATTTGGACTAGAATTCCCTAAAATAAAGCATCCACTTTTTGGTGTTCCTATCCAAATAGCCAAAAAGCTATAATTTTTCAAAAATATATAGAAAGGTAAGGCCAATTATAGTTTTATAGCTATATTCTAGTTCAAATTGGGTAGTTTTAGTATGATTTTACTCAAATTATCCAAATATGGGGGCATCATGCATCGCATGATGTCTGTCACTTCTAGTTTCGGATTAGGTAGTTAGTACAACTTCTAGATTGAAATCCATGTTACAAACACTAGTGATTAGGTGAAATGTATGTGACACATTTGATGTCTTTTCTTTTTAGTTCATTGTATTACCTAGATATTCTCAATAATTATGTGCATTATTCCATCTATAGGTGGTTGGCATCATTTTGGAGTGGCTTTCATATAAGCCTAGTTCTTAGTTTTGGAGTGGCTTTCATACAAGCATAATCTCCACCTTTTGGAGTGGCTAAGATTGGCCTAGTTATTAGTACACATTTGACTATCCATGGCATAATTTTAGATCATAGATCATTCATAGGATTCATGATCCATCTTATACGACACACATTTATACTAATATCAATTTATAGTTCACACTTAGTGGGAAAGAATGAAGCCAAAGGACTAGCTATCCTTTGTATTCTTCAGCCACCTATTAATAATGATTAGACACACAATTTAAACATTGATTAACACATGCATGATCACATAGATTTACTACATAGTGGGTGATGATGGAGCTAAAGGGATAGCCTTTGTATTCTTGAGCCACCCTAGGAGAATTGAGTAATCAGTTCCATTTATGATATTAATATTGGTACAACACATATCTAGTATCAATCAACATAAAAATAGGTTTTGTATTGGTTAACATACTCAGTGAGGTGTATTCATTTCTTTATCTTCCTCTCTCTTCTGCCCAACCTTTGTACATTATTATTTTAGACATAGCATGTCTAGTAAAAACTAATATACTCTTTATTTTGTTCTGTAGATTTAACATTGTGATCTCTCTATGCACACTCAACATCACACATCCTCATGGGCTTCACTATTTCAAGTAAGTTTAGATAAACTTTATCTTTTTCCTTTATCCTAGTATTTCACTCTACTACAGCAATAGAATAAAGGGGCGGGGAATATTGTCATATAAAATGTCCAAATTGGTATTTTGATTTTGGCTTACAACACATCATCGATAGGTAATTTTTACATGCTCTTGAAACCCTTATAAATAAATTTTTATTAATTACTAGTCATTAAAAAAAATTAAACAATTAATCCACCTTAAATATATAGTATTCCTTATGTCAATCTTATCCCCCAGGTCTCAAACCTGTAGAATAGGAGCAACCCATTAGTACTAAAGCACCACATAGAGAAGTGTCCCATTTTAGGTGGTCCTATCCATTTGCACTATGAGCCCTAAATGTCATTCTCATTTGGTCCTTATCCTTAATTAGGTCAAATTATCATAAATACCTTTGACCCATGACCAATTGTTCCCTATAAAATACCACTCAAAGCTCGTTTACAAAGAAGGTGACCAAACTTAAAAAGTAAGCAAGAATACAAAAAAATTACTAAGGCAAGCTTACTTTTTATTTACATACAGTCACATAACACAAATGTAAACCTAATAAAATCCTCATACTAGGTCCTATCCACCCAAAACACTATCAATTTGGCATTTACATCCACATCACACTATTACACCGAAAACACTAGGTGGGAGAACTACATATAGGTTGATCCCTCCTTAGAGTATTGGTATGTAGGAAATGTGCCCACACAAGGGGTGTGGATTACATGTTTAGTACATATTTCACACTAAACCCCATCTTTATCAAGTTATTCAAACTTCATTTTATCAAGCATGATGGAGGGTTAGGATTTGAAGATAAAATCAGCTCCATAGTGAGTTTCATCAATAATCAGCACTCAATTTTTCATAAGAACACTAACATAAGCATAACACAACTACAAAAAATGTCTTAGGTCTCTATTATTAGTTAATACAATAGTGGTAGGAATGGACAACAATGATAGACACTAAAGTTTCCACTTTTTGGCACTCCTATCATTTCATCTAATGAAAGCTAGATTTGGGTTTACAAAACAATCCCAATCCTAAACAGCGATTATCAACCTCCATATTATTTGTATTAGTCTATTTTATAGATAAGTTTTATCTCTTATTATTTATTTATCTTTTTAGAAAGGTGATAAAGATGAATAGTTTCACAAGTTAGGACTATATTTATTTCTATATTTTGTAGTTATTTATTAATCTAGACCCTTAACTAAAATAGGAATAATAACTCCATTATTCCCAAATAAGTTAAAACATTAGGTCTTAGGTTGATATTATAACTTATGATAAAGTTTTAAGACTAAGGGCTCATTCACGTTAATAAAAATGAATGGGACCTTAGGATTAAGACTCTAGGTTAAGTATGTAACAAAGAGGACTATGTAATGAAAAAGTGGGACCAAGTTAGACCATAAAGGACCCTAAAAACATAAACATTAGACCTTATTAAAATAAAAAGAACAAAAGAGGAAACATAAAGGGACCAAACATAACTTTAAGGTTAATATTTAGTCATGTTAATAAAAATGACAAAGCCTTAATATAAAAATTAGGCTTAAATCTAAGGTAAGTTTAGAGAATTTCCTGCCAAATTTTCTCTTGCCAAATTTGAATTCAAACCAAGGGTCTAAGCTAAGGTTTTTTGAAGGAAGGTTTTAGAACATGAAACCAACCATGATTTCTCATTAACTAAAGGCTATTAATAACTTTAATAAGGATAAAACTATGTAAATCCCATCATGATCCATTAATAATAACTCCATGAAACCTACAAATTAAGACATGAAGGCCAATTATTAGCAACATTAGGCAAGGTTAAATCAATGTCATGAACAAATGGGATAATTTTATTAGGCATGGATGATCTTAAAATTTTGAAAATGTTTAGAATATCAATACTCTAGTTTTAAGGTTCAAAGTATGCAAAAGGGTCCCTATTTTTCACAAATGGGGGTATGTTGAACTCATAAAATGGTGACTTTTGGGGCAAACATAAAAATATTTTAGAAATTAGAGACTCTAGTTTAGATAAATAACTATGTAATTTAATCCACTTGATCAATGTCATTATCAAGATTAGTAAATGGTTGAAATAATTCTTATACATGTAGAATTAGGATCAAATGTCAAGACATAGCCATGATCTGTGTGTGATTTGATTCCAAAAAATGTTTATCATGGGATTTAGGGGACAAATTCCTAGTTTAATTTCTTTCATCATCAACCTTGACTTGGAGAATGTTTAGATATTCATTAAGAACCATGATTCTAGTTTAGGGAAGGCTTGGGCATTGCTATGCTCCTAGTCAGGCATCCATATCCCTGATAGAAATGCATTTGGATCCACGCATAACCTTTCTCCACTATTAGATAGGCATCCATATCCCTAATGGAGATTTCTAGAATAACCTTTGCTTGAATTTTTTTTGAAATAAGTTCTTGTTTTTTTTAATTATTGGGTCTTTTAGGCTTTCAACAAAGCTTGGGAACTAAGGTAGCCAAGTTTAAGGATTTGGTCAAGTGTTTTATCCTTATATAATCACCTATAGTTGCAACCTTTATCCTAGGCAATGATTTTTGTTAAGTTCAAGAATGATTGTATTTTAATAGATTAATATTTAATTATATATATATATATACATATATATATGTATGTATGTATATATATATAATTCTTTTTAAAACCAAGTTAGAGTCAAGACAATGTTTAAGGTCTTATGGAATCGTTAACCTATCCATCAGTCCTTACTAGTTTATTTAAATTATGACATCAAGCTCATATCTCAAATTCATGGTCAACATATGCATGATGTTCATAACAACATTCTTAAGCTTTCAATTTAATTAAAAAAAGTAAATTTAAGCTGAGGGCTATCCAAAAGGACTTATTGAAAGCAAGGAATAAAACAACAAAACATGCAATATAAAGAAGAAAAATAGGACCCAAAAGGGAAGAAAATAAATATATACAAACTTATGTAAAAAATGGGGATCAAAAGTAAACATCTAAAAGGAAATAACTAGCCTACCTATATTAACCCTAACCATCTTACATGTTTACTCCATGAAGACCCTACGAGTAGTTGAGAAGTAATGCTTGAGATACTTCACACTGGTGGGTAGTGTTAATTATATTCCTTTTAGGTCCTTTAGCTTGATGTTTTTATCTCCAGATTTATCTATAATATAATAGGGGCCAATCCAAAAAGGTGTGAACTTACCATGTTTTCCCTTGGGATCAAATGTTTTGTCCCAAATAAGAACAAAGTCTCCTTGTCTGAACACTTTAATCTTTGATCATTTGTAAAACCACCTATTTACTATAGTTTGGTTCCTACTAAAGCTATAAAAAGATTCTTCTCATGTATCTTCTATCTGAATAATGTCTAACAACTTTGAGTTTGTAAATTCTTGGATTTCTTCCATATACTCTTACACAAACTTGTAAGTTAGCAGATTGAGAGTGATGGGTAATATGGGCTCTTGGACATATACCAGTAAGAAGGAAGATGATTTAAAATCCTTCTTGACCCTTATTATATCTACCCAAATGGAATACTTGAGAATCTTATGCCATTTTCTAGGTTTGTCTATAGAAGACTTCTTAATGGCTTTCACCAGGTTTTTATTTGTTGACTCAAATAATCCATTATGTTGAGGATAATAACTAGATTGAAAATTAAGAATAATGTTGTCATATTCCATTATGTCATCTCTTTAGATATGAATGTCAACCCATTGTCAGATACCAAAGAGACTAGAGTCCCAAATCTGATGCATATATTTTATTTTAAAAACGTGATCACTTCTTATGTTATGCATTATTCGGTGGATATTACATCAATCCACCTAGTGCAATATTTGGTTGCTATCAAAACATATATGTGACATTATGTTGAGTTAAGGTTGATTAACCCTATAAATTATAGTCCCTAGTAGGCAAAGGGTTTATCAATCATGATAGGTTGTAAGGGCATTGTTGCATTTGGCTCTTTTCTGCTAAATATTTCTCATGAATGGTATTTTCTCACATGCTTATGAGCATGTTTGAAGATGGTGGGCTAATAATAGTCATCCTTAAGGATATTGTGAGATATTTTTATTATTAATGGATGCCCACTTCCCAAATTGTCATTTAAAGTACTCATTACCTTAGTAGATTCTTCTTTCGAAACACATCTTAGGTACACATATTTAAAGCTATTTCAATATAGGAATCCATTTTATATGATGTAGTGAGATACCTTGAGCCTTAGAAATCTTCTCTACTCCTTGGTTATTCCTACAGTACAAGTGCCATTAATAAAGAATTAGATAATGGAATCATACCATTCATTAGGTTTAAAATTATGTTGATCAACCTGCATGATACTTAGCTTAGGGATAACATTGGGAATTATATGAATTAGACCTTGAAATATTATCAGTATTGTAGTTTTCATTTTTGTGTCATATTCTTGGAGGACATACATCCACTTATCGCTCCATTCTCAAAGATCATTCTGACTTAGCATCAACTTAGTGTCTGGATCTATAACAATGGCATGCACTTTGTTCCTAATAATGTAGTGCCTAAATTTCATGATGACCTTGACTAATAAAAAATCTTGTTTATCAAATAAAGGATAGTTTAACCCAACATTTTTCAAAATAATGATCATAAAAATAATTGGATGGTCACATCCTTCTATTTTTTTAGTTCAAATAGTAGTAATAGTGTGGTAAGAGGAAAAAGAGTAGAGATAAAAATATTTTAAAAAGTCTAGATTTTTTTTCCAAGATTGAAGCTTGGATAATTTCTCTTTTAATTTCCCCAAAGGCCCTTTTGTATTAATCATTCCATGAAAATTTAACATCCTTCCTCAACATATCATTTAATCATTTGACAATTTCTACAAGGCCATAAATGAATTTTCTCACAATGTTTATTTTACCTAAAAATGATTTTAATTATTTTATACTATCAAGAGGCTCTATTTTTTATATATCTTCCACTTATTCAAGATAAATGGAGATTCCATCATTGGTAATAACATGGACTAATAATTTACCCTTAATGACACAAAAAATGCTCTTATTAGGGTTGAAAGAAATTCCATACCTTCTACACCTTTCAAATACCATTTATAAATGCATGAAATGGTCCTCCCCATTCTTAGAAAAAATATTTAGATCATTCATGTAAATTATAATTTGCTTACCAATGAGGCCTTGGAAGGCATGGTCCATGGCCCTTTTAAAATTAGATCCTATGTTTATCAGTACAAAAGTCATTATTTTGTAGGAAAAAGTACCCCACTTAATTATGAATGGTGTCTTCATTTTATCCTCCTTATCTAGTAGCACCTTATTGTACCCTAAAAACCCATCAAGAAAAGACATCATGGTTGAAACAAAAACAATTTGTATTATTTAGTCAAGAGAGGGAAGAGGATAATCATCTTTTTAAGATTCTCTATTCATATTTATAAAATCAATATGGAGTCTAATTTCACCACTATTATTCCTAACTAGCACCAAATTATCAACCCAAGTAGAATTCCTAATGGGAAATACAATTGTAGCATCTACCAACCTCTTGACTTCTTTGAAGATCATAGGTTCTAAGATAAGATTTTCATGTCTCTATTTTTGCCTAAAAGGTTTGAAATTAGATTTGAGAGGGATAGTATGGGTGATGAATATTTGATAAAAAATATTCAAGTCATTACAATACCAAGCTATCACATCTTTGTATTTTTTCAACAACTCTTTGTCTCTCTTATTTTCAACACTAGTGCATGATTTTCCAATGTTGACCAATTGAGGTTAATCTTGAGGTCCAAGACCAACTATATTGTAATCTTTTAAATTCAATTTGGGAATCTTAAAGGTTTAAACTAGATTATCTTGATCAAATAACCTTTTAAAGGAAACTATCCCCTTAAGGATCTTGTTATCATTTAGATAAATGACTTTTCCATCAAGCTTATATTCTCCAAACACATTTTCATAAACCTCATCAATGATCTGACTATCACATGCTCTTGAACTAGTCATAAATTTTAGGATCTATTGGTCATAACTAGAGACCTAAAAAATAGTTTAAATTATCTAGGATAAAAGGGAAAGGTATCAACTCAATGCTAAAGTTTGGTGAATCTTGGTCAGACATGAGATTATCTAGAGTAGAGGCTAGCTCATTGATAATTTTATTTTCCATCCCAAGAATATAAATGATATTAAAGGCATAAAAGTATTCCATAGGGTCCCAAAATCTAAATTTGTGCCTATTGAGGTATGATAATTTGCACTGATACTTACTTCTTACTTGATTGACTACCAATTCTAAATCACCATAAACTAATAGTTCCTTAGATTTGATTTTGATTTCAAATTATAGACCTAAGATGAGAGCCTCATATTATACAAGGTTATTGGTGTATGGAAAAGGGAGTCTATAAGAAGCATGATATTTATTACCAATAGGATCATCTAGAACAATACCTAAATCTTTATGATCACAACATTACATAACCCAGGCACAACATGAAAACCTTTATGATCACATACATTAGCAGTTTCTAAGGTGAAAACTCTTAAATCATAATCAATTATTTTGACCCTTTCATTCACCACATTATATTTAGTGATCATATGTTTCATTCTTGAATTCCTTTTAACTCTGATCTAGTTAGTAACACCCTTCCAAGTCAGCCATAGGTGTGAATAATCTATGGACATATATCCATTCAAAGCCTTTTTCCATTGTCTACTTAAAAGTAATCCATAGGAATTAGGGATATCTACCACTTAGATATCTATGAATTGTTAGTCTCTTGGCTCAAAATCTAGTTATATTTTGATATTTAACAATTCTCAAACTACCTTAATCCTAGACTTATCTAATTATGTGATAACCCTATTAGACATAATAGGAGTTCAACAAAGTTGACTATAAACACATGTAGACATAATATTTGTAGAGGCACCAAAATATAACGAACAATTATGTAATTTCTTACAAAACATTATGACTATAAGCAAGAATGGTGGGGATTCTACTTTATCTTTGTACATATCTACATTTTCATTATCAATCTTATACATCTTAATAGATTTCTTGGACAAGGATTCCAACAATAGATCTCTTCACTTAGTTATCTATGTTATTTCATGTAAAGTAATATTAGATTTAATTTTCCTTATGTCTTTATGACATTATAACCAATCCTATTGGAAAAATTAAAGGTATTAGTACTAATTCTAGAAGTACTTCCCTTTGGAGGCTCTGGATTATTGTCTAAAGTGGTATTCAGAGGGGTACCAAAGTTGCTTGGAGGAGTTAAAGTAGTAAAAGGATACCTATATTCTCTATTCCTTAAAGAATATGTCTTCATCAAGAACTATTGGAAGGAATGAACTCCTTTAGGAGCATCATTAAGTTCATTGTATTCTAGGAAGAGGAAATCAAATGTTTCCACCATAAAAGTCTAGTCAGTAGGCTTGAATACTAAAGTACCTGCACCATTATCTTTGTTAGGTATGAGTTCAAAAGTGTTAAAATCTTCCTGAAAGGCTTCAAAATATTTACAAAATTCAATATAATCAATCTTACCTTACTTAGTAGTATAATGGACTCTATAATAATTAGTCAAAGCAATATCAATAAGATTAATATACATAGTCTTCTTGTTAGAAGATGGTTCACTATTATTATTGTTGTGGAAATATTAATATTAAACCTAGTATTGGGCCTATTAAACTTATGGAAAGATAAGTTCCTTCCTGAGATTTCCCCATTATGACCAACCTATTTTTATAATTTAAGGAAATCTATGCTAAGTTTTTGGACCATTTTCATAATGGACTCATTATCATTTTTAGGGGATTCTAAATTATGAACCTAGTTTTTATTTGCACCAATGGCTCATATTAAGACCCTTTAATTATTTTAATTAAATACATTGGTATAAGCGTGATTCAATAACCCCAAATTTTGGTTAGGATTAGGATGTCTTAGAGGCATTTGGTTTAGATTTGGGTACTATATGACATCAATCACATTTTAGTTGTTATTAGGAAATATATTTAATGTAGGCATATGTGGATTGAGATTGTAAATAGATTAGGCCATCTATCCTTGAGGTTATATTTGGTCATTAATTATAATATCCTTAGCATATGTTAAAGCCAATGTGTTCATAGGACCTACAACCCTCTTTATTAATTCTAAAGTCATGGAATCAAGAGCATCTTTGTCTGTTTCTAAGGCTAACACCTGATTAGGTTTATAAGGGTCAATGGTTCTTTTATACATCTTCTAGAACCTAGAATTAAAAGCTTTTATAGGATCATTGGAATCCCTTTTGTTGGTGGTAAACTATTGGTAAAGGACAAAAAGGTTGATTTTTCCAAACTGGTCAATGAAAATGCTATTGAATTCAACCCAAGTGGTGATTCAATTTTTAGGTAGGTTTAGAAACCATTTATATGCAACATAATTAAATGTGTAAGTACAAAATCTACATGATATATATTCATGAGTAACATTTAGAAACATTAATGTAGATTTAAAGGATTTAACACGTTCCTCTACTATTACAATACTACTAGGACTAAAATTTGGCAAATATTTTTCCATATTGGAAGGAAGGTCATGATCCACACCTTAAACATTAATAAGAGAAATTACTAACCAAGCCATACCCTAATAAAGGTCTAATGCAAGAGTACCTTGGAGTGTTGAATTTGGTAAATAATTTAAACATCTATGTCTACATTTGTTACATTTAACCCTCCTATGGACTCCTAATTCAAGTAGAGGTTCTCTTGTTTCTATATGTGATCTTGTTTGGATTCTTGACAATTCTATCTTAAGGACTATGGATCCTATTTTAAATATGATGTGTCAAATCAAGCTTTACAAATAATGGGGACCAAACATACACATTAAGAAAATTTTACAAATATTAATGTAAATAACAATGAATGACATCAACCTTTAACTAATTTAGCTCAAAGATGTGTCCAATTATGTAACTATGATCAATATTTATAGTTATAATCTTAACTAAACTTATATTCATAAAATATATACCAATTTTTTATCAAAATAATCTATTCTAACCTCACATACTTCAAATTCTCAAATCCTAAGCTATCTTTACCTTAATTACACATCTATCCTTAAATAGCTTTGATCTTTGTCTAAACAAATCACAAAGATGGGTGAAATTACATGAAAATCATTTATAATTACACTTTGAGCAAATAATGATGCAAATATGTAAAGATAACACCATTCTTTGGTCAAAACACACCAAAGTTTAGCAAAGATCCTATAAATTAACAAATATGGCCCTCCTTCTAGAATCAAAAAAGCTCAATCTTATTGATGCCTTTATATATATATATATATATATATATATATATATATATATATATATATATATATATATCACATGAGCTCTTAGTTTTTAAGGAATACTCTGCATTTTAGAATTCAAGGAATTCAAAACATGAGTAGAAAATTATGGTAATCTGGTTACCTATGGTGAGATAGGGGCAGAGCAATAAACTGTTCCACAATATTTACATTGATTGGTGGTTGGGATCCATCATGACCAATCTAAGTGAAATATAAGGTATATATGATATTATCAGTGGATTTATAACTGAGTTATAAACTAAAGACTAATCTATATGAATATTTATAGTGAAGCTTAAACTAAAGTGATTTGATTAAAGAAAAAGCAAAAGGAAGGGTAGGGTAGAGATAAGGTATTCTAGTTTTTCAGTCTAGATATTATGATAAAGATTAGCTTTCATCAAGACATACATTTAAACCAATACATGACATGAAATAGCTATAACATAGATCCCACCATGTACTAGGTAAATATCTAAGAAAAGGAAACAACAATGTAAATACGAACCTAGATTCAATTTAAAGATTTAATTCATAAGAAAATTACATTATCACATCTACAAGAGAAGCAAGGGAAGTAAAATGGACTTAGGATATTTCAATTAACCTATCATAATCATAATTTAACAACTTTGCATTTATATATGCACATCAAAAATGAATGAAAACCATTCAAATTTAAACATCCAAATAGATAGTTGAGAAAGCATCCATAATAGTAAAGACACAAACAAATATTGCATAATATTTTTATAATTCCTTGTATTAATTTCTTAAAGTTTACACAAAGTATTTTTCTCAAAACTTTCTCCATTTACAAAATGGTAATACTACCTTTTATAGGAGACTATGACAATACACCGATCAATTATGAGATTATAAATATACAAGAGTAAGGATAACTATCCTTTTTAAAAATTTCTATAATATAGTCCCTTTTACAAAGTGGACTGACCTATAGGAAAATGTGCAAATAAACATGCACATGCCTTTACATGAAAAGGATATTCTACTTTTGAATATTACAAAATTCCTTAACAAAGTAGAATATTATTAATTAGCTAATGGGCCCTACACTGAATAACTCCCCAATTGCTCCTAAAAAATATTTATGGCCATTTGATGTTTTTCATCAAATAGATTTAAATTGATAGTTGTCTCTAAGAGGCACTCATACTCTTGATCTACCAAGTCATCAAAGTCTCTATCATTTCTTACAATTGCTTTTTGATACTCCTTACCTCAACAATTTTCTCTTCTACAGTCAGTATCATGCCTATGACCCTATTGTATTCACTCCCAAACTAGACTTGACTCTTGCATAACTAGGGTGACCTTATGCTTTTAATCATCATTAGTAATGATGCCCAAGGAGCTAAGTGTGGTAGGTGTGGAAAGCATGGTTCTAAAAAGTTGATCAATTCTATTCATCAACTCCTTATTATCCCTTAAGACCCTCTCTAAGTCCCTCAAACATATAATCAGACCTTAGATCTTGTTAATAATTATTCCCATAATTATATTCAAATGGTCTAGGATTAAAGTTTTGAAACCCAGAATCTAGCCCTCAACTAATATACTAATTAGCTCTTTCATTTTATCTTTTGAATTTTTACACTAGGTTATCAAACCCTTGACTACTACATCTTAGTGAGGTAATAGATTCTACCTTGTCTTCATTTACCTAAAGGATTTAAACATATCATAGAAATATTATTAAAACATACTTATCATTTATTTATGGACTTATAAGACATCTTGTGTCTCAAGATTTTCTTTTTTCATTTTCATGTTCTCTATCTTTTGATATAAGCCTTTGATGCCTAATTTTAGTTGGTCTAAATGGGCATTAGCTAGTCCAACTATGTCCTATTCATAGATTGGGTGTTCACCAGGTCCCCAACCTCCTACTAGAGTTAATCCCATAAAAGGTTCAAATATCTAAAAGGTGAACTCCTCATTCCTAACCATGGTCTTCTTTATTGTTACTCTCTCTAGCCCTCTTAACTCTACATTGAATTGCACACTGATTGATGACTCTATGATTTTTGGATGTTTAAGAATCTCCATTTATGTGTGGATTAAGGTTCTAAGATTGTCTACTTAAGTTGACACCCTAATTGTGCTCATCCTTATTTCCTCCTCTTCGTTCATCATAGCTACTATCTATGGATTTAGCTCATCATGAACAGTGATGTGTATTATATGGGTCATGGCCCATGAATGTTGAAATGTTGGAATCCCTTGAATATTCCCATAAATAAACCATTTAATGATGATTTACCCATGAATGGGATTCTCATCCTTGAATAAGTTAAACTCACTTAAAGGATGAGTGAAGGTTTACATTGGCTTCTTCTTTGTAATTGGAACTAATGCCAAATTAGCCTTTCTCTTGTTCAAGGGTGCAATTGGAACTAGGTCTATAGCTATATCCTTCACCTTTTATTGTTTTTCTTCCTCATAGTAGGCTTGAGGATACTCAATTTTTTCTTCTTCTTCATCGAATCCATATGCCTCTGAAAGCACTTTTAATGCATTATCCACTATCTCCGCAAGACCTAGTACAATCATTTCAAGGAACTCAATTGGGGACTCTAGCCTTTCAGTTTGGGTATAAGAAGATTCCCCTTCACTAGGTATTTCTTCCAATTTCTCCTTCCTAAATACTTTTACAACTAGTGCCTGAGGTTGTTTTAGTGGTTATTATGGAAGGGGCCTAGAAAAGGGCCTAGGTAACAAGTGATATTATAGGGGGGCCATTTGCCATATCTAACTAGGTGGTTTTTCATCCCTAGACAACCTGGCCTTAAGCTTGATATTATTATTCTTCAATTTGGCCAACACTTTTCTGAAATGGGTGGCTCGGATATACATCATGTCATGAACATGAAACCTATGATTATAGGGGTAGTTCATTATTTTTGATTTCAAATGATTTGTGACCCTATCATGATGGTCACACTTCTATTGTAAGGTCTTGTTCATAGCAAAAAGAAAGGGATGAAGGAGGTCCTTCCTTTTCTTCTTGCACATGCCATATATACCATTGAATATTTGGTATGTAACCTTTTATTCTGCCAATTTCGTTAGTATATGGACCAGTAGTTTGAGGGGTTGAACTAAGGTCCCTTATATTGTAATCATTATCCAATCGAGATATAAATAGATATTTCCAATAAATTCTACATACTTCTTATTTAGAGGACTAACCCTACCCATAGTGATCCTTATAATAGATTCTAACAAATATGGATATACACAATCACAAATGAATTATGCCTTGTGTCTATATTTGAATATGTGTAATTTGGAATATTGATTGGAGATAATGTGTCTCCCTTTAGGGGACCAATTATTTATGTTAGGGATTTCGGTGGTTGTTAAGAGGGCATCAAGAAGATAGGACATCATGAAGAAGTCATTACTAGTTTTCTTATTCATGGATAAAAATTGTTGTTTCAAATAAATGCTAATCATCTCACCTATTAACGGATTGATTCATTTTTATACCATTAAGTATAAATAATTCACCCAAATTTTATTAACATGTGTGGTGGAAGGGGCCCTAGATAATCTATTTAGCAAGGTTATGATTACTCTAATTGCTTCCCTAAATTGGACAATTATGATCTTCTTAGTGGGGTCTTGGATTACTTGGGTTTTGGTAAGAATCCATGGGGTAAGGACTATGTTCAATTCATTCTAACTAGTCCATGTTATAATTGTAGGCAAGTCTAATTAGGGGTTGCATATCTTGTAGTAGATTTGAAATACTAAAATGCAAATATATTCTTCCTTTTTTAAAGAACATTCATGAACTATATAGTCCTAATAAATTTTACAATCTATGAAAACTAGGGAAATAACATCAATATAATGTAATACCTCAAGTTTTGTAGAAGTATAGTAGATACTGATCATCTAGATGGAGACTAGGTCATTGTAACTTTGGAAGATCATGGCATTCTTTTGGTATTCCCTTGTGATGGATTGTATTTCTCCAATGGTCCAAAAAAGTTTAGACCAATTTTTGTTTCCTATGTTTAATGTCATGGGATCAAAGTCAATATCCTTAAAGATTCTTCCCTCATTATCTGATGCTAAATAAAATCCCATGTCATCCCTTTATTGTGTCCATTAAGTTTCTATGACTATAAAACTTCTAAATTTCTCGCTAGTTATTTTCAAGTAGCCTATGTGTTAGTTTGTTCACACTCAAATAACAATTGGACCTTTTCTAGCCTGACTATGATTGATAAGAGTTCAAATTAGGGATTATTGTGGAGGATAGGGATTATTTGTATCTTTAATGGTGATGATAGCTTAGACTTAGGTGAATTCATGTCTTAGATTTGATTTAGACCCCTACCTTTATACCTTTGTCTTTTTGTGCCCACCAAATCCTTCACTTTGTCATTTTATGCTTCTGTGACACTTAGGTGGCATCCATTTGGAAACTTTCATGTAATTTTTCATAAATAATTTAAATAAACTAGCCATTATCTTTTGAAATCTTTATTTTTCATCATATTGTGGGACATTTTCTCATAGATCAATACTAGTCATTGATTGTGATCCTAGGGATTGCATGTTATTGGTTTACTTTATATTAGGATTTGTGGTTATGCCACTTGGCACTTTTATGGGACTTATGGGCTCTACATTTCATTAGTGAATACATTCTCACCATGTGTCAATCCCATGAGCCTTCAGGGTATCATTGAATAGTATTTATTGATTGTGCTTCATCCAATTGGCTTGATCTAATTAATTGCAATCCATTGGTCTTTCAAAGAGAACACACTTTAATTAGTGTCGAGATATAAAAGGGACTTAGGCTAAATATTTAAGACTAAAGTTTATTTTTTATCAATAAACAAAACATAAAATTTATTTTAATATTTAATCTATGTTTTAAAACACATATAAAGGGGACCCAAATAATAAGTGGACTTAATGTAAGGTTTAAACCTAGGGTTTTATCGTGTTGATAAGTAGGCTAAAAATTTAGGTTAAAAATTTTAAGCTAAGTTTTATGGCATAGGGACTTCTTGTTAAAATAAATCATAATATAAGTCTTTTCCCTAAGGTTTATTGTATTGAAATACATTCAAATAGAACCTTAGGATAGAGACTTAGATTAAATCTATGTTTTTGAATATTAGACCACAATATCATTTTATCATTAATGTTTAAATACCCCTAGTTTTTTTAATTTCCCAGAGGGGCATCCCATTGAATTATAATGAAATTAATAAGCCTAAGAACCATTTTAAATCATATTCTTATGTTTAAGGAATATGATTGATGAACTTAAATTTGATGGCCTCATGGGCATCAAATGATGTTCACAAGAACATTAAATTTAAGTTCATGAAGTTCATAGATCCATAAATATTAGATTTAATATGATCTATTAGATCATTTGGTCTTGACCAAGCATAAACCATTGATCAAGATCTGAGCATAGACACACTATTGGGCCCTACAATCATGAATATGATCAAGTTAGCTCAGGGTCATGCATTACAAATATACTAAGTTAAAACCCTAAGTCTTCAAAGCATAATAAAATGGGTCCCTTAGAATACTATAGTCATAACCTAGTTTTTTATCCTAAGTTTTATTATATTTAAATAATACAACGATCCTTATGGTAAGAACTTAGGTAAATTCGAAGTTTTAATGCATGGGGCCTTTTTTAACATTAAGCTCAAATGTGAGAGTGCCACATGGTGAACACACATGACTATTGAGATTTTGACAATGTTTGACCTTAGGAAGGGTTTACAGAGCATCAAATTAAAATCTAAGTTCCTGAGATGATGACACTTATCATCATCATAGGGATTTTTTATTCCTTTGACATTTCCATGTCATATTTGATCATTAGATCCCTTTTGGATGAGAAGGCAAGGACCATTGATCTTGATAATGATCACATGTTTTTATATAATCGATCTCAAATAAGAATAGATAATTGATCATGATCTTAGTGATCATGTGGGATTGGTCTAATGGATCAAGGTTTTGGACTAGTCAGGCTTCCTTTGTTCTGTCTGATCATCCTCCATGATGAAATAAGAGCCATATATTCTGGAAAGAGGTAAAATGCTTAAGTTAGGGCTTACGTTGATATAGGAACATAGGCTAAAGTTTTAAGACTAAGGTCTCATTCATTTTAATGAACATGAATGGGTAATTATGATTAAGACTTTAGGTTAAGTATGTAACAAAGAGGACTACGTAATGAAAAAGTGGGAACAAGTTGGAACATTAAATACCTTGAAAACATAAATGTCAGACCTTGTTAAAATAAAAAGAACAAAAGGGCAAAACATAAAGGGACCAAGAATAATTTTTAGGTTAATGTTTGGTCATGTTAACAAATATGACCAAGCATTAATACATAATTAAGCTTAAATCTAAAGTAAGTTTAGAAATGTTCCCACCAAATTTTCTCCCACCAAATTTGAATTCAAACCAATGGTCTAAGCTAGGGGTTTTTTAAAGAGGGTTTTAGAACATGAATCCAACTATGATTTCTCATAGACCAAATGATAGTAAAATCCTAAATGAGGATAAAACTATAAAAATCCCAACATGATCCATTAATAATATCTCCATGAAACATACAACTTAAGACATGAAGGCCAACTACTAGTAACATTAGGTAAGGTTAAAGAAATACAATGAATAAATGTGCTAATTTTATTAGGCATGGATGATCTTCAAATTCTAATAATGTGTATAATATCAAGATTTTAGTGTTAAGGTTAAAATAATGTACAAGGATCCCTATTTTCCAGAAATGGGGGTATGTTGACCTCAATAGTAACCATTTTTGTATTATTTCTAAATTTTACCCTTTTTGAATTTGTAGATGTGTGATTTTTGTTGTTTGGATGATGTATCATTATTTGAGTCATTTGTATCCATTATATATAATATTTTAATTTTCAATAATAAACATGAATTAGTGTGGTGTCTATGCATTTTATGATATGCACAATATTATATAGATCTCCTCATTGGGTGCAGAGGAGGTAGGTTGAACAACTTAGCTTTAATAATTTTTGTTAGTATCTAACTTGAAATATTATGGTAATATTTTATAATTTTTTAATCATTTATAATATATGAATTGTGTTTTACTTTATGGCTTGGATATGAAAGTGTGCTAAGCACAAATTTTCTAGGTGTAGGTGCATATACCTAGTTTACACTAGAATATTTAAAAGATTGTGTACATATAATGTGATTTTCCAATAATGTGACCTACACTCTTAATAAATAATATTTATTATATAATTCACATGTTAGCTTGATCACATTGATAATTTTATCCCTTAATTTCTCACAAGTTCAAACCTTAGTTGTTTCTAATAAAACATGTACCCACACATCCTGTAGGGAAGAGATGTGAATAGGCTGAGTATGGAGATTAGTGACAATGGTATAGGATAATTAATATCATGGATGAATGATATCATGGACCTAGTTATATTTAAATTATCTATCATCCTTATGGATATGATGAGGAGAAGTATATTCTTTCATGTGCATAAGAAATGACATTGAAAATTGAAACCTAGTCATTAACGTATGTAATAGATCCTATTTGTATGTAAGGATTTATTTCTTAATTGAAATGTAGATAAGAGAAAAATAAAATTATAGAAATATAATGAAATATGACATACATTTCAATTCATATAAATCATCATATTTACATGTGTTTATGTCTTTCTTGATATAATTTTGAACTAAAGGGAAAAAGCATGAAAATAAAAGTATTAGACTTTGTAACAAAAAGTGATACAATTATATCATTACTATCATGATTATATAAAATAAAATTAGAAAATGTATGGAGATAAAATCTGAATTTTAGAAATGTAAACCCTAGGGTTATCTAGGGTTAGGGTTTGTACAATATTTGAAGTATGTCAAGTCCAAATATTTTAACGTTTTAAGACTTAATAAATGTTAATCCTATATTTCTTAAAGAGATAAGTATAATAAATAAGGTAAATAATATATAAAAAATAAAACCACTAATATTTTATAGAATTTTCTAGCTTTGACTTTTCTAAAAATATTAATAAATATTGCAAGTAAGAACTTAGCTAGAAAACAACTGAGATGGATGATCTAGGTATTCTAAACTACTATGGATTTTAGTTTTATTGTCTCAAAGTGGATCACTATGTTATAAACCCTCTTTAATAGTAGTACCAAAATTTTATAGTATCACCATTATTGTAAATGTGGTGGTAGTCTCCTGATATTGGTGATAGTGTCCTATGTGTAAGACTATCTCAAGCTTATAGGTGCACCTATGTTTATATATATAAGGTTTGTTCCTATGTGCATGAGTCTTGAAACCCTATATTTTTAATGTTATAACTAATTTTTTGAACAAACCCTAATACTACATATAGCTAGGCCATTCATTTGATATGATCATAAAGTGTGATTATTATTAAGGTAGGTTGTACATCCTCAACAGCCCATTATGTTCGGAGTTACCTACATACCAATAATCTAAGGAGGGATCAATCTTGATGTAGTTTTCCCCACCTAAGTGTTAGTGCAAGTGAATGTAAATGTAGTCTTATAGTGTCTTTGAGTTCCTTGAATGTACTCAAGACTATAAATATAGGAAATATAAGCTTAGTACTATTATATATGGTATTATCCATAAGTAAGGTAGAATAAGGATTTATAACCTTTATTGTATACAACTTTATCTATATTTGAATATGGATTTTTCATTTAATTTACACTATTTGTTAGACAAATAAAAAGTCATGTATTTATACTATTTTGGTGCTTGTGTAGGTGGTAGAAGAGGTCAAGGACAACCCTAAGAATTTTTAGTATTGAAAATATTTTTGTTTAGGGAAAGAGAGGGAAAGGACATTAGCAACATTTTTGGGAAACTAGTGTCATTTGGAACTAGTGTCCTTATTATGGTGATAGTGTCTAACTAGTAGAATAATAGGAAAAAAGGGACAAAATATGGAAATAGGATCTACAAATTCTTTGTTATGACTAAGGATGCATTTGGCTTGCACAAAGCTTCGATAAGTGTGATAATAGGATATAAGATAGCTCTATTTCTAAGCTAGGGATATGTACTCTCAATTAGAACTCCTAACAGTCAAATACCAATTTTAGGTAATTGAATAGATAATTATCAAGTAATTTTTAAACTATTACCGCCAAGGGAATAGAGTAGTTGAATATAAAAACAAGAACAAGCTATGAGAATAAAACCTACTATTGAAATATGTATTATGGGTAGATAGAATAAGACATAAACATGCCTTCAATACTTCACTTTTCTTATTGGTTTATGGACAACATACTATTTTCCATATGTGCCTTAAACTCCCAACCTAGTAGCTTATTCAAGTCTACATGGAAGATGATCCAAGAGTTGAGTCTAGATTGTTGGAAATAGTCGAACATGAAGACGCAAGGACTGAAACATTGAAAAGGTTTAATAAACAGCAAGATATTTTTAAAAAGTGGTTGAGCTTAATATACTAAATCAAGGCCTTTTGGATCTTAGAGATAGTTCTACTTTGGGATAAACCTCATGAAAAAATGGAGAACATGACAAGCTCATTATATTATGTATGGGACCAAAACAACTGTTGGATATTTTAGGAAACACCACATTTTTTTGAAGGACCTTGTGGGTAATAACCTTGCCTTCTTATTCAATGGGTATTTTTCAAAGCACTATTTCACAAATTCTTCCAATAATAATGTCTCCAATTAAATCTAAATGTTGTGGTTAAGTTAAAATTAGAATATGTTTTACTAATTTCATAGTTAGTTTTCCTACATGGTATCTTTTGATGTCATTAGGTGCAGTTTCCATGATTTCTAGGTTAATATTTTCTACTTTAAACATTTTGTTTCCTTAGGTTAGCTTCCCTATTTTATATATAAGGTTTTATTTGTTTTATAATAGCCTAATTGACTCCTTTCTGAATGATCAATAGAATATCCAATCTACTATGTTGCATACACAAGTTTGAGTTTATATACTAAACCTATGAGGTATGACCTAAAGGAAGGGTAAGTTAAGAAAGAGTCTAATAAGATTAAACCAAATGGTTGATTCATAAGTTTTTTTACACCCCTACATTTAATATTTTTAGGATCCATGTATGCCAGAAGAAATAGACCATGGTCATTTCAAAATTAAATAATTTTATCAAATACGTAAAATTTATTCTCATTTCTACATGCAAATCAAGAAATTTATTTTATTCCTTGGGTCAAGTATGTTTAAATTATATTACTTATTTTTAAGTCACACCCACTTATATGAAGGCCACTAGTAGGGACATTATGGAAAAATTAATTTTACTTCTCCTATTTACTAGCACATGGTAGTTCCCAACCCTCTTCCCCATTTGTATTCTAAAATAAAAATTAGGGGGGGCAGAGGGTCCAATGCATTCTAAAGAGTGACTAAAAAAATATAAAATCTAAAGGTGATCAAAGACTTCCATGATGAAATAATATCAATATATCACACATCATGCAAGTTTACAAAGTGGAAAATGGGGGAATCAACGGTAACTCTATCAAGGTTGTAAATGCATGGATGGAAGAAGAGTAATGCCTAAGACAAAATTTTTAAATGATTTATAGATGACATTTTGAAACCTACAATCTATTCCAAGTCTTTGAAAAAAATTTCATAAGAATGATAAATGGAATCAATCTACCACACAAAGACCCAAGGTGTAAGAAAGGTTGTTATGTTGCATGTGGTTTTGGTAACCTCTTTTATGTTTATGTTTTATTATCCCTATGTGGTATGATCCATGTTTCATTTATAGTTTCTAACGAAATATTTTATATTCTTGAATATCAGAGAGTACTACCCCCTTTTACTTATAAATTATTGTATCCCAACATACCCCCATTTTTTTTTCAAAAAAATAGGGACCCACTTTGTCAAATAGCTTTCCTTCTTTTAGGATCTATGACGAAACCTAAATTTTTTCTTTGAAATTAAAATAACATAATAACACTTCTATTAATATAAACCAAATCTATGTTTAGGCTTGTCTTGAGTTACATCTATATCCTTTGGTTTATTTTGTGCATGTTTGTCCAAGTATTTTCATATTATAATGATTCATCAAGTTTGCTTGTTTAATATAGAAGTATGATGGGTTTTACCTCTTTTAGACTTACTAAGTTATGTGTTTTTCAAGGTTTTGTTTCTTTAATTTATATCTTATGAAAATGGTTGTTTACTTATAATTATTTATGATTTTCACTTGGACTGTTGATGAGTGACCAATTCTTGCCACATGGCCTTCACTCACTCTCTTGGATCCTCGAAGGAAAGTGAAATATACTTTATAATTTAATGTTCTAAAATGTTTTCTGCTACTATGTGTCATAATCCTACTATCCCATGGATTTTTAGACACTTATAAATATCCAGAAAGACTCTTGAGCAAGTAGAAGGTTAAGATGAAGCTAAGTGTCATGATCCCACTCACTCAGTGACTATCATAGTAAAAATTTTCATATTAAAGTCTTGAAAATGGTGAAGTAGTAAAATAACATCCACATGTCATGATCCCACTCACTTGGCAACTGGTAGAGTAATGTTTTGTGTATGAACATCTTAGGGATAGTGGAGTCATGAGAGTCAACCACATGTCATGATCATGTAGATCCACAATTGTCAAATCAATATGTAATATTTTGAAGTCCCCCAAGAAAGTAGAGTATTGATATATAGCCATGTATTATCATATCACTCATTTAAATCCTAAAAAAATGATAAAACAGTGTATAACACTCCTGATGATGATAAATCAATGTTAGTCATCCACATGCCATGATCTTGCAAGCCCAAGGTAATACAAAAACAAGTCATGAAATAATGAGCCCATCTAGAATAAATGTGATTATCTTTAAGGAAGAATAATGTCACCAAGTGTCAAATAGAGGTGATAGAGAACTTAAATCAAAATTATTAAAATCAAACTAGTGTAAAGAACAATAAAAGGTGATGACACTCCATCAGGAAAATTCAAAATATGAAAATAGAAGAGATTAAATAAAGACAAGGTTGTTAGTTCCATTAATCTACATGAATTAGATGATTAAGTGAATTAAACCTAATAGAGGTGAGGAATCTAAAATCAATATATATAATCAATGAATTTAATTATAAATACATTACCATCTAAATAATAAATACTATTGTTAATTCAATCTCCCCTATGACCAAGAAATTTCATAGTTTTAGAGAGAACCAGAACTCTTAAGCATGAAAAAATGGCTTGCACTTCATAACTTCCACCACCCCCTCTACATATTCCATTTCAAGACATGATTAGTACATGAATATAATGTTTGATGAAGCTTACCTCAACCATGAATTTAAACACTATAATATTATAAAATAGGAATTCAAAGCAGTAGAATCATATGGCCCTGTAAATAACCTCTCAACTTTTACGCAAAGATATAGGAAGGACTTAGTAGAAATAAAATCACTAGGCCTACATAATATTGTGACAAAAATTGAGGTAGTTCCCTACGTTGAACTATTATTTTGTTTATTTATGAATGACCAATTTTTTGGTAAAATTTTACATTTCTTCAAATGTATCACCTCGGTGGCATATATTAGTGGACATTCCTTTGAAAAATATTATAGTATCCCTCTCCTGAAATGACCTGTAATAAATCCCTAATTAATTTGTGGATACATGTGAATAATAGAACTAAGAAGTTAAAATAATGAGGTAGAAACCATGGTATGTTATCAATTAGGGGACTTATTTTTCCTATTCCCATATCCATCTGTAAGTCTAAAATCTTAATTGCATGGATTTTCTAAGCCAAATTTATTATTTCCCCTATATAAATTATGTTAATTATGTTTGGATTTCCTTTTTTACACCATCCTCACTTTTAAAAATATCATAGATATTTTCAATATCCTTAGTGCCAATTTGATAATTCAAATCCTCAATTGAGCAGATAGACTGAATGGAAACTTTTATATGATGTCATCTCTAGTAGATAATATAATATGGATTGTTCCCTTGTATTTTGAGGAACCTTGGGAGCCATCAAATAAGTATCATTATAACTATGTTTATAATGAATTCAATTTTTTTTCATATACACAAATTGAGGAATAATATTACCAAATTTATTAAGAATTTATATCCGACGGCATACCAAGCCACTTATGAAAAGGATATGCTTAAATTATTTGACTAAATATGAAAACCATTGAAAGAATTGGTGATTTTTTTTAATCTATATAGACCATGTAGTCATTATAATAGATGTAAATAGATAACCTCCTATGCATCTACCTCATTGTTTCCTAGATATGTTGGTAGAGAAAAAAACTATGGAGTATCTATCTTATTCTATGGATGTTAGAATAAGAGGTTCCAAGAAAGTATTTTTCCATCCACTTCTTATTAGAATTGATAAGATCCAATACAATAGTTGGGAACATTTTCATCTAGTTAAGAAAATCATAAAAAAATATTATTTCAATTTGGAACCTTACAGGTAATGGGATCCAAGGCAAAGGGTTAGGAATCACTTGAATAGAGTAAGGGGAAAGATGAATATTGATTACACATATGTATCATATCCATCTGATGAATTATTATTAAATTATTTAAATGATACAAAGATCCAAATAAGAATGAATTGGGTAAATATGGTCACATTGGAGGCTAATCACATGAAATATCATCAAAAAAACATTGACAAAGGGGCTAAAAACATTAAGGCAGAGCACTAGGTTTCAATACCCCTTTAAGAACCCTTCCCATAGGTTTAATCTCAAAGATTAGAACATTTTGATCTATCAAGACAAAAACATATTTAAAGTGGATAGGAAGTATTCCAATAGCCTCCCCAAATCTTATCTTTGTGTTCATAGTTTCATTAAATACCCTAGTGTCCACTCTTCATTAGTTAATAGCCAGTACTTAGGGTCTCACAACTAGAACTGAATCTAGAGGAGCATTATCTATGTTGCCATTTCCTCCACTCAAAATAGTTTAACAAATTATTTTTCCATATTTTCTCCTTCATGTTTATGGTTTGGCTCTAATCATCCCCCCTATTCAAACCATTGCACCATCACCTCCATCAGCACCTCCTTCCCTCAGAAAAAAATTCACTTCCCCATGTTCACCCATAATATTTACTATTTCCCTCACCTCTTCATCACCTATTACCCCATAAGATTCACCTATACTCATACTAGACACCCTTATATACTATATTAAACATGGATATCCTTTAGTTTTTCCTTAGATCACCCTAGTAAAGGACACCTCACAAAAAAAGTAAAATCTAGGATTCGATAAAAGAAAAGGTTCTAGAGAATTAGAACCTATATAAATAATATAAAGTGAAAATGATTGGTTTATTAAGTAGGAATGTGAGGATAAAATAGAGGCATAATTATTTAAAACCATAAGTGAGACCATGAAAAGTAATCTTGATGATGAATGGTTATCATAAGAGGCTCAATGAAGTGATGTTGAGACCCTAAAGACTAGTCCAGTCTCAACTAAATTTCTTTAGGACCTAGATGGAGACAAAGTAAATAAAGCATATTATAAGCCCATATATTATACATATGTTAAATACATTAATCTATCTCCATCCTTGATACCTCTTAGCATAATAATGACACTTGTAGCAATAGGTCCCTTAGTTTCTACCTCTCAAGTGGTAGGTATACAAACTCCTCATTCTTACTTATTGTTGTAGATATTATTCTAGTTAGTGAATCTACTACAAAACTTATTATAAAATTACCAATCCTAAAAATAGTAATCTAGGATATGTTACCCCTATCCAACATTGAAAATATTATACAAGAATTATGTACAAGTTAGTGATGTATTATTTACACAATCCCCTCCTACCTATTCATTTTTTGCTTCTTTAATCCCTTAGTCCTCTAGACTTAATAAATAAGTGCACTTCATATCTTTGGTCTTCACCACCATTTTGGCTTCCCCATTTAATCCTTCCCAACTATCTACTAAATTGAGCCTATCAACTAGTCATGCAACCCAAATGGAAGATGAAATTGCTACAACATAGAAGGAAGTGGAGAAAATAAAGATAGTAATTGCCACTGTGACCTAAAGAATGTCATTATTTGGAGAAAATTTATTCTCCCTTTCCCTCAACTAAAAACCTCTTATCCCAAGCCTACACACCCTCTAGGGATTTCCCCATCTACCACTCCTATAAATTAGGTCAAACCATCACAACAATTGGTTTCATTAAACATCCCTGAATGGATTAATTAAATGTAGAAGGTAGAATAAGATAGGTAGGACCTAGTCATTTTTTAATAGACAATAGTCAAGTTTCACTTTGATAGAGAAATAAAGGATATGAGGAAGGTAATAAGGAAAACTATAATGGCTAAAATATAGAATATATAATTGTATCAAACATAATATGTCTTCTCTTTGATAAAGATAAGAAAATTGCTCCCTTCAAATATTTTCAATTGCATAAAATAAAACTACACATTTGTATACTCTATGAGGGGAGTAACAAGAGAAATTTTCAAAGGATTTTATGAAGATAAAAAGGCATTACAAAGAACAAATACCATAAAACCTTTGAGGGACAATGTGGATAAGGTGTAGGGAGAAACTTAGAATTGATATGACATTATCAAGTTAATAACAAGTGAAAAGGAGTCTCAACCTAACTTGGAAAATTTATTCACCCTTACTGATGGGATAAAGAGAATGGAGGCTAGACTTCATTTATTAAGACAAGGATATTGGAAAAAATATTATGATCATTTGAACTTAATAACTACTCTAGATGTAGCATGTACCTTGAACTATATAGATTTTAGGAGAGATAACTTGATTAGATGGAATCAATAAATGTGAAATTTATATCAACAACTCACCATCTATGGGGATCAGGTCATTATAATTTTGGGGTAAATGATAATAAATTATGTCACTAACCCCATCCAAGAATTGGTCCTTAGGTCAATCTTTGAAGATATCCTCTAGATAGCAGTGGATAGCTTCAAAATAGAGGTAGAGTGAGTAGTATCTAAGACCTAGGAATACTTATTGTAATTGATAAATTTGGATAAAAGAAGGGTAGTTAGCACAAAAAATATTTAGATGGATATTAGGGCCATATTAAAGTCACCAAAAAAATGATGGATAGACTCTTCAAACTCTTTAAAATCCCTCTATTGGAATTTGAAGCAATTAAAATGGAATTTCAAGTGAGTCACACCTTCTATTTATATTTTTAAAAATAGTAAACAAGCATAACCACAACTCAAGATAAAAATTTAACTACTACCACGGACTAGGTATCAAAATATATCATGACCTCTTCATAAGTATTTCCATTTGTATTTACATTAATTACTTCTAATAGAATGTTGTTGTAATAATGTTTTGTGCTTTGTGAATGATTTCCTCCATTGTCACCATGTTTGTCATGATGATTATGGAACTTTGAGCATGTATTAAAGGATGATGAATCCCCATCCAAAGCTTATATATAAATGTATCTCCTAAATTATAATTGGAGGAGAAATTTTGATGTTCAATATAGATAGAGACTTTTCTAATTGTTCCAAAAAGATTGTGATATATAAGTTTTTCTATCTTGTAAATGTTATAGTTTTATGCATTTTATATAATTGGTAGCATATTTTATTCATATATGATATATAATTTTAATTAGATTATTCTTAATTAGTGAGATTTTTTATCAATTGAAAATGTGTACCAAATAATTGAGGTTGGTATATCTTATGTTATTGCAATAAGTTTTATAGGGTACTCTCTAACTTTTTGTAAAAACACTACTTGATGCAACTTCCTAGACCAAGATATAGCTAGTCGGAGGTGATCTTTCATATTATCTATAATATTTTCTTAATGAATGATATAATAGTCTTAATAAGAACATTTATTACATGACTAGGAGTTAATTGGATCATATTATGAGGACCTCTTTACTATGTTTTTCAGTTTTGTGTGCCAAAACAACAAGATAACATCATTAGTCCCTTGGCATTTGTCCTTGTTTAGAGGCTAGTTATAAAGAATCCATGTTATCTATTTCCATATCCTATTTTATACCTTACCCTTCCATTTATTTGTTATTTCTTTAAATCTTGACCACTTTAGTTAATTCCATATCCATTCCATTCAGATCAAGTGAATCTAGGATTTATATCCATATCTAAGACATCCTGGTTAAAAGTTGCTTCCCTCACCACCATTCTACCACTAGTCACTACAAGACATAATACCTAAAACTTGTGCCCCAACATGAATTAAATATTAATTGAGATACTAAAACATTATAAGTTACCTTTTAATTTTTCTTAGGTGTGTATAAAACTCACATCAACATATACCATCTATATGATAAACAACTGAAATAAATCATGTAATTATCAAGTCATGTCATGCATATTTGATGATTTAAAATTTTAAAAATATATATATACACACACACATAATATACAAACATATATATCTATATTTTACAAAGATAAAATAGTGACATATGCATGACTTGAATTAATAAGTATTGGAATTATTTTGGTAATTTAACATATATATGGTATATTGCATATTTATTCCCCATATATGTGGTTTTAATAGTATAGATGATTTGGATATGTGACATATATTTTAATATGAAACATGGATATATAAATGTAAGACATTCCTAGACTAATGGGATAGCTTTCTACTTTGGGTCATGCCTACACTAGGGGTATCTTATTAAACTATGTAGGCTATATAATTATATAACTATTATATTGATCGTAGTTAGGTAATTAGACTGATTACATATGATGTATTATTTTTCACTCTTTTAGCTTATATATACTATGGATATTCCAATTTTTATGAGAGATGATGACATAGAATTATTATGTAGACTAATTAAGCTTTTTATATGCATTTTTATTTTGATTATTATTACATGGTATGATAACTCATTTTAATATATTGTGTGATTATTTGTGTGCATGGCATTGTGTGATACGTTATCTAACCATTGTACATTAAAATATGTGCTCCACGAGTGATTTTTTATTTTTTTTACATTCATATATTTCAAATATGGGTAAAAAATGATTTTTCCAATTATATAACATATAATTTTGATGTCAAAAAAAATGTATGTGACATGGACTATAACATCATTAACACAACTAAATCATGACATGGAAGACCATAATCAATGCACTCATATATTTACACGAGATTTACATCAATGTAACATGAAGTGATAATAAATAAATGTAACAATAAATCATATTCACTCATGGATCACATATTTTAATATACAATGGTCACATAATGTGACACACAATGTCATGCACACAAATAATCACACAATGTATTAAAATGAATTATCATATCATGTAACAATCATCAACATCTAAATTGTATAGAACAAGAACATGTAGTCTAAATAATTAGTCTATGTCATAATATCTCATAAAAATTAAAATATCCATAAAATATATAACCCAAAAGAGTATAAAAAATAATAAGTTACATATAATCAATCTAACCATCTCACTATGATTGATACAATAGTTATATAAATATGTAACTTATATAGATAAATAATATGCCCCTAATTTAATAATTTCCCTGCGTAGAAATTTATCCCATTAGTGTAGGATTATATTGTATTTCTATGCCCATGTTTCATATAAAAACTAAATGTCCTGCATCCAAATCATCTATACCCTTTAAATCATGTTTATATGGAATACATATGCAATATACTATCTATACGATAAATAACAAAAATAAATCATATAATTATAAAGTTATGTCATGCATAGGTCATATATATATATAGTTAAAATCATCACTTATGCATGACATGACTTGATAGTTATATGATTTATTTTAATTATTTATCATATAAATACACACATACAAGTGTGTATATATATATATATACACACACACACACAAATAAATATGTATATATATACACACATATATGTGTATATATGTGTGTATATGTGTGGGTGTGTCTATATATATGTATGTATACATATATACATGTAAATATATAAATTTGTGTATTTGTATGTGTGTGTGTGTGCATACATATGTGTGTGTGTGTGCATGCACGCGCATGCACCCGCGCGCGCGCGCGCGCGCGTGTGTGTGTGTGTGTGTGTGTGTGTGTGTGTGTGTGTGTGTGGGTGTGTGTGTGTGTGTGTGTGTAAGTATGTATGTATAGATACACACACACATTTATTTTTCAAATATCCTTATCTTAGATGATAATCCCATCAATGAAACACTTAAACATAGGTCTTGGATAAATTTAGTCTAATCTAACCTACAATGGGTGAGTAGTCACATGCATATTTATATTTGGATATTAGAAGTTATCATCTTATATAGTATATTAATCATTATCATCATATCGTATGTGATCTTTTTATGTTTTCTAGATCTAAAAACCATAGTATTCTATTAAATATTAGACAAGGAGCATGATATGGTATTTATTTTGGAACACATAGAGTGGCATATAGATTCAACTTGGGATGTGATTAACTAATTATTATATATCTTTTAACTTCAATAGACATATGATATAATGGTCACCTATTTATTGACAAGGTTTAATTACCTTAATGTTAACTTTTTGTTTAGAAAAAAATTGTATAGTTTGTATAACATGGAGTGTGGGAGGTTTCCCTATAAATATCTACAAATGAAGAGGATACACATATATAATACCTATGATTATAACCAATCATTATATATATATATATATATATACTTTAAAATTTGATGAAATAATTATGTTACTTCTCATATTGTATATATCTATTTTAACCTTTTAGGGATTAACGAATATAAATCCTATGTTTGCTAAAGAGTTGAGTAGACTAAATCATGGAAATAGTATGCCATAAATACATCCATTTAATTTTTATATAATTTATTATCTTTGACTTTTAAAAAAAATAGTAATAAATAGTGCAAGTAACAACTTAGATGGAAAATAATTGAGATGAATGACTTGGGTGTTTGAAACTGAGTTGGAAGTTGGTCTAAGTGTCATAAAATGGATCCTAACATAATAATATCTCCTTTAGAGTATCACCACAATTAGATAGTATTTCTATTATTTTAAATTTGGTGGTAGTGTATAGATATTTATAGTAGTGTCCTATATGTATCACTATCCTGAACTTCTTGGTGTACCTATATTTGGATCTATGAAGTTTTTTCCTACATGCATGAGTACTAAGAAATATATTTTTCATATTATGAATACTTTTTTAATCAAACCATAATCCTCCATATAGTTAGGGCATCTATTTGATATGAGTTCCAAGTGTTTTTGGTAGTAGGGTAGGTTGGACATAATCAAAATCCCATATGATGAGATTTGTCTAAATAAAAATACTCTAAGGAGAGATCAATATTTATGTATTTATCCCCACCTATGTATTAATGCATGTGTAGGTGAACATAGTATCATAGTTGCCTTGAGTTCCTTAAATGTGCTTGAGACTATAAATCTAGGTAATTTGAGTGTAGGATTTTTATATATGGTAGTATGTAGAAGTAGGGAATAATAGGGATTGATAACCTTAATTATACACAACTTATTCTAAGTTTTAATCTGTATTTTACATCTAATTTCCATCTGGTGGTTATAGGTCTAAAAATCATGCTTATATTGTTTTGGTTATTATATAGGTGATAAAAGAGGTCTAGGTTGAACCTAAGAGGTTATAGTTTTGAAAATATATCCATTTTTGAAAATGAGAGGGAAATGACATTAACACCATTTTGGGGACACTAGTGCATGACATTGCTAGTGTCATGATTATGTAACTAGTGCCCAAGTTGTATAATTTTAGGCATGAAGGTCCATGATCAATAAATGAGGGTCTATGATAATTTTAGTGATGACTAAGGATGTTTTTGGCTTTCACAAAGGCTAGATAATTGTGATAATAGACTATAATATAGATCTAGGGATAATCTATGGATAAGTAGTCTCAAGTATCACACTTAGAACTCAAATACCACTTTTAGGTGATTACATTTTCTCTACTTTAATGTATAAATGTATCAAAGTGAAATTAATAGGATAAAGGCAAAAAAACATACCTAGGCTTACCTATGAGGTGAAGCCTATGAAGCTGGGTCTAATATGTGAAGTTGATCCTGAGTTTGTTAATAATGATCCAATACATGTCTTATAAGTGAAATATACATAAATTTTTCCATATTTAAGAAATATAAAAATCAAAATACTAAACTATGTAAAGAATTAAAACTTGGTAAAGAGATAAGAGAGAGGAAAGTAATGAATACACCTCACTGGGTAAGTGAACCAATGTAGAAATATGGTGACAACCTTTCTATGTGTGTTTTTTCTATGTGTGTAGACTCACACACACAGACACACATATGGTTTTATTTTTCAAATATTATCATGTTAGATAATAATCCCATCAATGGAACACTAAAACATATGTCTTGGATCAATTTATGCCAATCTAAGCTTCCATGGGTGAGTAGTCACATACATATTTATATTTAAATGTTAAAATTTATCATGGTATATTGTATATTTATCACTATCATCATATCCCCTATGATCTTGTGTATGTTGGGTTGATATATAAACCATAGTAATATATTAAATATACACATGAGGATCATGAGATGGTGTTCATTGTGGAACACAAAGAGTGGCACGTAGATCCAATATTGGATGTGATTAACTAGGTAGTGTATATCTTGGAACTCTAATAGACATATGATGTAATGGTAAATTAGTTATTGAGGAAGTTCAATTACCTTATTATTAATTTATTATTTATAAAAATAAAATCTATGTTGTATGACATGGAGTGTGGGAGGTTCCACTATAAACATATCCAAATGAAAAGGATACATATATAGAAAACCTAAAACTATAACCAATCATTATAAATAGATAAACTTTAAAATTTGATGAACCAATGGTGGTACTTCCCATATCATATGTATTTATTTGACCCTTTAGGACATAAAAAGTGTAAATCCTATTCTTGCTAAAGATATCAGTAAAATGAGTTAGGAAAATAATATGCCATAAATACAATTATTGGTTTGTTATATAATTGACTAGCTTTGAATTTTTATAAAAATAGTAATAAATAGTGAAAGTAACAACTTAGATAGAAAATAACTAAGATGGATGACCTAGGTGTTGAAAACTAAGGTTGATGTTGGACTAAAAGACATAATCTTTATATGAGTATTAAAACCCCTCTTATATTGTAGTACCACAATTAGACAATAGCACCATTTTTGGTAAATGTGGTGGTAGTATCTAGATATTAGTGGTAGTGTCCTTTGTGCAAGACTATCTTAAGCTTTTGGGTGTATGTATGTTTGTATGTATATGGTTTATTCATATTTGCATTATTATAGAAACCTCATATTTTTCCTTTTATGACTAATTTTATGATCAAACCCTAATCTTCCATGTAGCTAGGGTATCTAGTTGATATGAGTTAAAAGTGTGTTTATTAGTAGGCCAAGATGGACATACTCAATACCTGACTATGATGAGAGTTTACTACATACCAATATTATGAGGAGGGATCAATCCTAATGTAGTTCTCCACACATAAGTACTAGTACAAGTGTAGGTGAACTAGTATGATAGTGGCCTAGAGTGCCTTGAATGTGCTTGAGACTAGAATTCTGCATAATCTAAGATTAGGAATATTGTAAATGGTAATATTCATATGTTGAGTGGAATAGGGATTGATAACCTTAATTTTTCTCAACTTGTTATTAGTTTAGGTGTGTACATCTAGTGGTCAGATTGCTACAATTCATGTATTTGTGATTTTTTGGTGCTTGTACAGGTAATAAAATAGATCTAGGATGACATTAAGAGGTTATAGTTTTGAAAATATATCCATTTATAAAAAATAGAGAGAATGTAAATTAGTGCCATTTTGGGGACACTAGCCCTAAGTTGCTCTAATGTACTTATTATAGTGTTACTATCCAAGTGGTATGACACTAGGCATGAATGTCCAAGATAAGGAAATAAGGGTCTAAGACTATTTTAGTAATGATTAATAACTCTTGTGTCCCAGATAAAGGCTGGATAAGTGTGATAATATGCTTCAGGTAAGGTCTAATGCTAAGCCAGGGATAGGTATTATCAAGTAGCATTCTTAGCATTCAAATACAACTTTTAAGTGATTAGATTTTCCCTCACTTTATTATATAAATGTATCAAAGCAAAATAACTATGATAAAAGAAAAATAAGTGTACCTAGACTTATTTATGAGGTGAAGCCTAAAAATCTGGGTCTAAGTATGTGATGTTTGATATATGTATGTGAACAATGATCCAATGTGTGTCCTACAAGTGAAATGTCCATAAAGCAGTCCTTACTTGAGAAATATCAAAAGCAAATGACTAAATCAATTAAATAAGTAAAACTAGGTAAAGAGATATGATAGAGAAAAGGAATAGATTTTCCCAAATTGGGCACATCAACTAATGCATAAACATAGTTACAACCTATGTGTGTGAATGTATATATTAATAAATTAGTGAATACCTTAGATTGAGCTAATGGATTACGCAATCCTCATGTGTTGGTCGCTTAAGAACTCATTCCAATTTTCACTCTGTCATTTTGCACCCCTACTTGGTGGATCATAACCTATGATGAGCTTGGATTGGATTTCTTTTGTGTCTAACCATCTCATATAAGTGGCTCAAGAAATAAAGTAGGATAAGAATCCATCATTAACCACCTATGTGTAATATATGCATCTAAAACAAAAACTACATTAAGTAACTATAAATGTCTAATTGGATATGTCTAATTGGGTATGTCTAACTATGGCCACATAGTTACATTAGACAATTTTAGTCCACTCAAGAATGCCAACCATTGTAGATGGAGTAAGGCATGAAACTAGTGTGCAACATAGAATATGATTTCATGTGTATACATCATAGATAATGACATTGAATTCGCTAGTACATATAATAAACTAGTGTGTAAGTGAGCATATGAAAATAATGTGTTGTGTACATGCCCCCAAATTTGATATCTAAGCATATAGATTTTGAATTGAGTTGTAATAAGCTATATATATATGTGTATATATATATATATATATATATATATATATATATATATATATATATACATATATATATATATAGCTTATTACAACTCAATTCAAAATCTATATGCTTAGATATCAAATTTGGGGGCATGTACACAACACATTATTTATATATAAACTTTATATGGGAATGGTCATGCAATGGATTATGCCCCCAATTTGAGTAAACTAGTATTAATCTAAGCTAAGATAATATTAATCTAATTAAAACTAAGAAAAACTAATAAATTTATAATTTAATTTGTGTATACATGTATTGAAATAATTCTAATTTCATGTCCATTATAAGGTTTTACAAAAATGAGGCTACTGAATAATAACACCATATCTTTGAGAGTAGTGCCTTGTGGCACTAGTGTCCTGATTTGGGTGCTAGTGTCAGTTTATCTTGATTTATATGTAATTCTACTACTCTTTATTTTAGTATTTTCCAATGGTGTTTACCTAAGTCTAATTTTATTTAATATGAGCCTATGTGCTAAAAGGGTACTATGAATTCAATATAGTAGACTATTCTCTCTGACAAACCACTTTGAATGCCCCCTCTTTTGAGAGGATTTCTTTAAATTGTTTAAGAACAATACTCAAAATTAAAATTTCAACAAGATGTCTATTACTTGAAACATATATGACAACTACATAATAATCCAATATAATGTGCATACATAACATTAAAATGTAAGATAATCTAAGTATAAATTTTAAATGTAATATGTATGTCATATCTATCATTCATAATGGTGTCTATATATATATATATATGCAATAAGAAATCTAAGTAAAAACTAGGGTAGCTACCTAGGGGAATGGGGCATGATGTCCATCATAAAACCCAAGTAGGAATGGGAGATGAATGAGGTCATTAATGGCATCTAAAAGTAGAGTGTCTAACAAGAAAGATACAAGTTTTATGGACATGATTCATACAATAAAACACACATATAATACACATTAGGCACACAAATTAGGCCAAGGGGCCATAATAAAATGGGCATGGGCATATGTCACTAAATTTTAGAAAACTAGACATACAAGGATTAGTTTAAATGTACACATAGATATGTAACAAGTAAGTTATCATAGAGTCACATATAAGGACATGTTCAAATATCTAGATACACAATCAAGAAGGTACACACAAGGACATGGGCAGATGTCCAAATCATTAATATTATAAAAAGAATTTACATAAGGACAAATAGCAATGGCATATTTAAATTCCATTAAGTAAAATAAGCATAGATATACAATCAAATCTAAATTAGGAAATTTAGAAATGAAAATTTTCATGAATATGTAATACAAATATATGTAAAAACAAGGATGTATATATCTTGATTCCAAAGTAATAATAAATGGAAAAAAATCTTCGTAGGTGTAGCATCATAAACATCAAGATATAATAATGCTAAATTTGGGATATAGAATATAGAAATATATAACCTAGGAATAAAAATTATGTACAAGGTTCCCCCATGTGGGTGAATGTGCCCAAGTGAATACCCATGTATTAGTTATGTGCCCCCAATGGGTATATAATAATAAATCTAGAATGGTATAATGGACTTGAAACCTATATAAATTTTCAAGCACTCGACAAGAACAAGTGAAGCATATATGTATGATAAATCTAACTAAACTAAGATAACTAGCATACTTAGTGTTTGGAAAATATAAACAATGTAAACATAAAAATGCATATAATTTATAGTTTTATGTTTTATAAGTAGAATATTTGATTTTCTTTGTGGTTTTGAGATATTATATTGTTTTTTTAATTTTATGCATATAATTTATGTACAAGCAACATGAAATTCAACTATGTACAAGGATCAAGAGAGAATAAAAGTATGTGCAATAAGGGAGGAACAATATGAGTTGATGAATCCGATGGAAGACTCATTATCAATTTAGCCTTTATCAAGTAAAAGAATTATGAGTGTGCATAATATATGAAATGGTAATTATGGTCTCATAATATACTATATTGAGTGATCTATATCTATCCCTACTTGTGTAGTGATATTCATAATCTATGACATTGAATGTGGTTTACTATGAAATTTATGGGTCTCAGGGACCAATCTAGTAGAAAAATATGTAGGTGGCATAGGTTTCATATGATGAGAACCCTAATAGTTCAATAATATTGATCTTGGTATGAAATTAGTAGAGGTAGGCCCTCTAGAATATGTAACATATCACTAATGTATTGGTCTCTCTAATAATGGTCTCCACGGGAGAGTGTACATACATTGAAATAATATAGGAGTAGATATCACCTTCTCTAGTGACTCCACTAAAAAATTTAGTATACTAATAGAAATTGTGCTTGGATTTATGACTAGTAATTATGTTATAACTGGTACATGTGTTATAAATAGTAATTATGTTGTAAATAGAAACTATGTTATAACCATCTATGTAATAGATAAAGGATACTCATAAGAAATACCCTAAACTATGATCACTTGATTTTCATTTATATATTTTATGAATCTATAAATTATGGATGGAATGGCTTATAGTTATTATATCCATTGTCTACCCATTAACATGTCAAATACAACTGCCCTAGGTATTACTAATAACCTAGTGACCACATGTGTTTTTCCAAGCTATAGTGGAAGTAAAATCTCCCTAATGGGGATGTGAACATGGCCAATAAAACCATTGATAGCTATGTTTATAGGATCTATATTATACTCTAAATATACTAAATGCTATATAAGTCTGATAGTGTACATGTTAATGCTTGACCCATTATCAACCATAACACTCTTGATAGGAAGATGATTTGTGTATGATCATATAAAGAGTGGATATAAATATGTATCATCATCAAAAATATATTGCTTTAGGAAAATGATGAGTGGTATATATGTAAATTTACTATAGTAAACACCAACTATATTATGTAGTGGGTATGCCTCCTCTATAGTAGTTTAATATGAACAATGTGGTGGATGTGTCAAATATGTGTAGCGAACAACTGAAGTTCTTCCTAACTTATTTATTATGTAATTTATATATAAATATGAGAATATTTTTAATGCCTTAGCTTCAATTTTTTTTACTTTGGGTGCGTTTGTTGGTTTGCCCACATAAATAATGTTAACCTCAATCAAATATTTCATCTTATGTTTTAGGATAATGCATCTATTTGTTTTATGAGCTGATACCCTATGATAGTCACAAAATGCAATAGAATCATAGTCCTTTGGAAGGGGTCATGTCATATCAATGTATTTTATGGGAGGGAGAGATATGGCATTACATTCCAAGAGTTATCGTAAAACATGTGTTAGTGATTCTATAAGTTAGTGAAAACTCTGCATGGAGATGATAAAATAAGGTGACAAGATGGCTTTGAGGTTGTGTTAACTATGTCTTTTAGATCATTATTATTTTCAATGGACCTTGACTTGTATGGAGGATTTATAAAACTTTTAGTATTTGATTCTGATCTACTTGTATATTTCAATTTCCCCATAGAGAGAAGCTTGACTTCTCTTTCTTTCACTATGGCATAAATATTTGAAGGTTAGAAACTTCTTTAAAAAGATAGCTTTATGAAAAGATAGCAGAAGCATCTATTTCAAGATGTCATAAATATCTTTATTTTTCATAGAGCTATTAAATTAATATAATATAGTCTTGTATCATAAGACTTATTTTTAAATATGCTCATTTTATTTTTGTTTCAATTGTGTAACTCAAGCATATGAGATCTTATCACTAATATTTATTGAGAATTGTGATAAAATCATGTCTTCCAATGGATTGAATATGGTGATATACTGACTTAGTAGATCATAAATCCACTATAAGGTATAATCTTCTAAACTACGTGGGAATAACTTAGTGAGGATATAATCGTTAGACATGTAGTCCAAACATGTTACATGAAAATATCATAGATGATGTTATGGGTTACCCTTACAATCATACAATGTAAGCTTAGGTGCCATGAATCTAGATGGTAATGGAGTTTTTTCTATGTGATGTGCCAAAGGTGTATTTAAGGAAACATTATAATCCAAGGCATGTGATGATCTAGTGGTTTCCTTCTCAAGATGTAACACCTTAACCTACAGAGTATGAACCTCATGCATAAAATATTGTACATATAGAGTGGAGGAACTATCCATAGGAGGTGTGGCTATCACTGAAGGTTATTGAGCTAAAATTGGTTGTTTTGATAGCTTAATTAGCCCCAATATAGGTGTAAAAAATTTATTAGCCAAGGGAGTATAATATTGACCATGTTTTATTTTTGAAGTTCTTGATGAATAATATTTTTAAGGTCATCTTGTATATCCAAATTTTTGGAAAAAATTTTTACAATTGTCTTTTATAGATTTCATTAAATCAGTTATTGAATTATCCATTATCATTTAGTGACTAGGAAAATATATTATTGTATATTTCAAACCTTTAAATAACTTTAATCTAATAAATATTGTAAGAAATAAATATTGAAATAAATCTAAAATTTTAGAACTAATATCTGAGCATAGACAAAAAAGGATACAAACCCTAAGAGCATATGGGATCAAGTTTTGACCAATCTTCAAAGAAAGCTAGGTTTAACAATTTTTTTAAATTTTTAAGACTTAAAAACTATAAATCCTATGTTTATTAATGAGCTACATATACTAAATTATGGAAATAACATATAATAGATATATACACATATTTTTTATAGAATTGACTATCTTTGAATTTAAAAGAAAATAGTACTAAATAGTTCAAGTAATAACTTAGTTGGAAAGTAAATGAGGCTAATGAATTGGGTGATATAAATTTATGTAGAATCTAGTCTAAGTGTTACAAACTAGATCCTAATATCATAACCCCTCTTAGATAGTAACACTACAATTTTATAGTAGTGTTATTATTAGAAACATAGTGGTAGTGTCCTCATATTGGTATTAGTGTCCCCTTTGCAAGATTATCCTAATATTTTAGGTGAAATTTATCTAAATATTTGAGGCCTATTCTTTCATGAATGAATCCTAAAACCCTATATTTCTATTTTTATGATCAATTTTTTTAGTAAACCCTAATCCTCCATGTATCTAGTGCATCTAAATAATTTGAGTTGAAAATGTGTTTGTTAGTAGTGTAGGTTAGACATCCTCAACACCCTATTATGGTGAGAGTTGCCTACATACCAATATTACAATGAGGTATCAATATCTTTGTAGTGCTACCAATATAAGTGTTGGTACAAGTGAAATTGATGATAGTGGCCTTGAGTGCCTTTAATGTGCTTTAGATAGGAAATGTAAGTAATTTAAGCTTAGGACTATTTTAGATGGTATTATGTAGAAGTAGGGTACAATAACAATTGATAACATTAGGTTTTCACAACATATTTTGAGTTTGAATGTGTATTTTTCATCTTATTTTAATCTAGTGGTTCAAAAACTAAAATTCATGTACTTATATTATCATGGTGCTTGTGCAGGTGATAAAATAGGTCTAGGCTAACCTTATGAGGTTCTAGTTTTTAAAAGATATATTCTAGGGAAAAAAAGAGGTAAAGGACATTAGTTATATTTTTGGGAGATTAGCACTAGGTGGTGATAGTGTACTTATTATGGAGCTAATGTTTAAGTGGCATAACACTCAGCACAAAGGGCCAAGATCAAGAAATGAGGGTCTATGACTTCTTTAGTGATGACTAGGGATGCCTATGGCGCACACAAAGGTTGGATAAATGTGATAATAGGCAATAGGATATTTCTAGGGATAATATAGGGATAAGTGGTCTCAAGTATCACTTTTCTCACTCAAATACCATTTTTAGGTGATTAAAATATCCATGGATTTCCTAGTAACATATTGAATTATCAATTATTGGGAAGAACTGTGAATAATAAACAAATTATCATTAGTCTTACCATATGTAGTAATCAAGTAATATTGAGAGGGTATTGTCTCTTTCCATTATATCCTTTAATTTGTTATGATTTACTATTAAAATATTTAAGTGTCTATCAAATAGAAAAAGTAATGCCATAGTTAAAATATTTTTAATTGACACATTATAAACCATGAAACTATGTATAGGCTATGAGTTAATGTAACCATATTCAAACAATGGCACGTCAATATAATATTCATAAAATAATATCACGGTCATAAAATATAATAATAGGTATATGTAATTATGTACACTTAATTGTATCGATAAGACCATTAATATGATATCACTCTTATTTTGTTTTATTGGTGTAATAAATAAGAGGAAGACATTATGTGAGTCATATGCACCTTGGGATTAATGTTGGTTTAATTTTATGCATGATTTTTAATTAGATCAAAAGAATATCTTTAACATAAAATGCCCTTTAGGTTTTTACATTAAATTATTTGTACATTCAATAGTATCATTAATAATAATAAGTGTACTCATGAGAGATATAAAAAAAAAATAGAGGGGAATTATGATGGGATGATATAGCCCAAATTAGATCCACTGATGATTGACTGATCTCAATGTATCTAGATACTCTCAAGAGGTAATCAAGCCACATATATTTCCCCCACTTATAATGATTATGTAATTCACCCTTCTTGGTTATATGTATGTAGTTAGTAATTTGGATTTGATACCTGATAATGTTATCTTTTAACTTTATTTAAGATGCTTCAAACTTGATTTTAGACTAATCCTATTGATTAATATTGAATTTGGAAAGAATATGGAATATTTTATCCATGTCAATTAGTGTAAAATATGTATGTCAAATATAAATCAAGTACCTTTGAATATGTTTTTCATTTTATTATATAGTGAAACCTTTTCATGATTTCCTTTAGATAACTTATGGAATGTGAAATATGGTATAAATGTATATTTTATACATTTGAAACTATCCATTAAATTTCATGGGGATTATGTCTCACTAGGTAGATATATCCATGATAACAGACCTATGCACCTAGTGAGGATTTTCCCCAAAAAATAAAGGATAACTTTCTTGAGGTTAGAAATAGTTTAATAGTGATATATTGTATTTTTTAGCATTGACCTAGAAATTTCTATTTATCAATAATAATAAAAATAGGGTTTAAACCCACATCTATATAACTAAATTTAATAATCGCTAATAAGATTCATGTATTTGAGTATAAAGTAAGTGTTTCAATATGTATCAATAACTAACATTATGAAGTACATGTGACCAAATTTAGGTATATACATTCCTTGACCCCACTTTATTATAATAATAAAAATTTTAGGGTAAAGGAGAAATAAAAGCCTTAGTATATACAACACATTTTGATGTTTGATAGTTAAATTTAACTTTTAAAGGCATTAATTATATAAAATCTAAAACAACATATGTACTATTCATGGTTAATATTTTAAATTAAACACCTTGAAACTATGAATTAGAAAAAAAAAGCAAGGAGAGAGTACATCTTCTACGGACATGAAACCTCTTTTCCATGCAATTTGTAAAATATGATGAAATATTATATAAATGTGCCCCATTATCTAATAACTTTGAGAGATATTTCCCCTTGTTACACCATTTTTGAATTTAGATGAATCAAGCTCTAATTTTGAATAACTAATTAATCACATCAAATGGAAATATGCATGCTCTAACTGCCATGAATGTGGAAAATTTACCCTATTTAGGATTCAAAAAAAGTTGGAATCATGATGGATTCAATAAAAGTGATTCTAAGGCTACTGAGTGTCACTAGACTCAAACACACATCACCTTTAATATAATATTGAACCAAATAATGTGTTAATTATAATTAATTCCAAGTGCATTTACTATCTCTAGTCTTGTATTTATTTTATCTATAATAAAAAATCACATAGCTATAGACAAATATATATAGTCTATTATTTTTGTCTTAGATATAAATGAACATTAATGGAAGAAAAACTAATTGTAATGTAAATTTTGAATTCAGCTCGTGGGTGGTAAAGTGGATAAGGTATATACATAATTTTTTAAAACTTTTATGAATTGTTGATGCTCTCTATCTTGAAGGAATCCATCGAGTCTCAATCTCTCTAAGTGCATGCCCTAAGGAGTACACTAGGAAAGGTGTGGAAATACCATTGGTTCTTAATATGATTGTTATCCCTCCTTCTAATTGATATATAAACACTTGTCTCCTAAAAAACATTCCCATAATCTTGTCCTTATATTTTTCATACTCCTCAAATCTTTTACCACCTTCAATACCCTTTTTCCTAACCTAAATCCTATTTTGATAGCTTACATGACTATGTCATTTGTGTCAACCTTATAATCTTATTGGAGAAACGTATTTAAGGTCTAGGTAATCTCATGAATGACCTATTTTTTGACCTAGTGATTTTTTTCAATATTGATACTAGGTTAATTGGGTCAACCCCATCAGCTAAAACATTCAAAAGGGTTTAAGGTTAAATCTTCTTATATAAACACAAAATTTTTGACATAATTTAGATAAGATAAGAAGAAGTAAGAGCTATTAGATATATAATTATCCACCATTCTACTTGACGATCAAGCTTAGGGTTTCATACTTTATTTAAAGATGTGGATTTTGTCTTGTGGAGAAGTCTTTTGGATGAATTGATACGTTGTGTAGCCTAGTGGCGATTTATGCTTGTCATCCTTACATACTATAACAACCTCTTGTGAAGAACCTTAGTCAAGGGAGAGATTGAGGCTTAGTAATTTCATCTTCAAAAGTAAGTATTCCTAACTTTGTTCCTCTTTTATAAGACTAGATAGATACAAATTTGTACTTGTCTTCCATGCATTAAGATTCTATTTAGACTAATGTGAGTATATGTCTTCTATGCATGCTTAATTTTTTTATTTATTACCCCCCCACTTTATGCCACAAGATTTGTACAGAAATATATTATATTTCTATGATTTACTTGTTATTAGTATAGTGAATATGAAAACATAGGACTTAGTTAGTGTTATTGCATAGTTTTTCTTGAATAGAGGCTTTGAAACCCTCCCTAGTGATATTATTATTGTAAGATATCCCTTAATTAGGTCTAGCATATCAATAATGGTCATGTTATCAATTATATAATGTATCCCCAATCAAAAGTGTAAGTAGGATCTATCTTCTCTAAGCTAGGATTGATTTATAAATCTAATGCATTTTTGTTTACATGCATTCTAGTGAACCAACATGTACCTAACTCTTTTAGGTTTTCTTTCATGATTTTTCTTTCTATCATTTTATTATTTTTATATATTTGTGATACTAGGTTGAGAGGGATAATATAGTATATATCTTTTGTACATAGGTTTACCACATGGTAGCATCAAAATGACTATGTTCTTTTTGTGTAGGTATTCATCAAATATAGGTTACTAGATTGAACAGGTCAACACATTACTCTTATTCACTTCCAAGTAGTAGACTATGCCAAACATGTTGACTTAGTCTCTTATTTAACTCTAGAATAGAAAACTAAGTATTGAAAATTTATTTAGTATTATATATAGATTCCAAATAAAAAACTAAGTTGAATAAGTTGACTCAATGATATTAAATAGGCTTCAATAAATAAGGACATATATAAATAGGTTGACCCATTTGACACAGTTGGCAAGACTTGAAAGCAACATTCAAGTCACTTAAATATAAATTTCATAATCCTCAACATTTTAAAACCTACCAAGGTTACTTTATTTCTCTCTCTTTCAATTCAGTTCTTCATTATAGTTCTATTTTACACACGTTTTCATTCTTTAAAACTGCAACCCTAGAACAAACTAGGTTGACTTGGTTAACCTAGTTATATATTCTATCTTCTATCTAAAATACTAAGTCAACTAGGTTGACTTATTTCTTAAATACTATTAATTTTATAGTATATTATTGAACCTATCAAATCTATTATGTAATGTTTGCATACAATATCATTTGAACCAACTCTATATTATGATTAAATTGGGAATTAACAACTATATACTAGTAATTAATTCACACTTTAATTTTTATCTATTTTCATGCTTAATGTAGATCACATAGTATAATTAGGTGGTTTTTTAATATACTATTTAGTTTCACTATTTTTAACTTTTTTAACACACTATCAAATCACATAATTTCAAAATGCATTTAAACATTTGTCTACCCAAGGCCCACCTATTTGGATTTTATCACCAAAGAGGATGTTGACTTGCTTTTATAACCAAGTATAAAAATGTGGTTAATGGTATATATTTTAAAATCACACTACACCCTTATCACTATGGGATTGTGAATTAAAAGGTTAATCCCTAATACTAAGCCAATACCATTGCCAACATATATCCCTTTTAGCATAAACATCTTGAAACCAATTATAGATTGCTTTCTATTTCCCTACTCTTATCCAACTCTCTATCACACTTTATAATAATCTAACAACATTAAGGATGACCAATTAATATTTTATTTTTAGTTGAATACTTATTTTTTGCTCATTATATGTTCTATTTTAAAAACATGCATTATCCAACATTGGTGCAAGGTTTTGTGTTATGTTCCCGAATTGGATATTTCTCATTAACCTAATTGTTTTTGTTCTTAATTTCACTTCTTGTTTCAATTACATCTAATTTTTTCCTTATTTTTAATACACTATCATTCAATTTGAAATACTCTCTTACAGACTATCTTTTTACTTGACTATAATACTAAGTTAACCTAGTCAACCCATTATGCATTTCTGTCTATCAAATTGCAATACTAAATCAACTTGGACTCTATATCCTTTTTAGCTATGTTTTTAGACCCCATTTTTAGTACTAGATCAACCTAGTCAACTTTTTGCTCTTATACTCCTTTTATCTATCCTTGATTTTGCATCAACATTACCTTCCCTAATATCTCTCTTGCATCATCAACTTCCTATTTAGAGACAACATTGAGTTGAATTCAATAGATATGATGAGTCCTACCAACCATAATATGTTCTCCCATAAGAATCTTGTGGTTCTTATCTTAGATGAATGTAATGTGCATGTATCCACTCACACTACTAGCTATGGTACCCCTCTTCATTCCTCTATACTTTATAATCCTCTCTTCTCATTTGTATATCAACCTAAATTAAATTATACACCAATACTATCTTCTTCATCAATGAGTTTCATCAACATTAAGGAAAGGATCCTTCTACTATTTACCATCTCATGATAAGTGGTTAGGTCGAGGAAACCCATTCACATTCTCCCATTTTCTCATATGGATTTGGGGATACTAGGCTATTTATTTCTCAACCTCTTCCCTCTATTTTGACCCCTTATCATATCAATACTTCTTCCTCATTGATTTCCTCTATCTCCATGCCTAGTGTCTTTATTAACACAATAGGTTTTACATTTACTGGGCTTCTTCCAAGACCCACTCATCTCAATTATTCCACTAGTAAATCATTTGATAACTAAGGTAATATTACCTTTATTAATTCCTCTTTTCATCCCTCTACTATTCTATCTTTTTCCACACAAGAAAATTATACCTTTAATACCTCACTTGCTAATAGTTCTTCTCAATCTCTAACTAACACCCATAGTGGTATCCAACCACCACTACAAATTCTATTACTTCAAATAATGACAATAATTAGACTAGAAACCATCAAATAATATTAAAAATTTTAATCAAATGAATTATTTTCAAGGTATCAATGTAAATAAAATGATGCAAATGCAAAATCATCTTATCCATCTTCAAACCCACCCTCAATAGATGCCTAGGGACACACATAATCAAAATGTTCCCCCACTTCCTCTTTGAGATTCCCATGGTAATCTTATCCCTCAACCTCCTCTTATTAATAAAATAATAAAATATCTTCAAAATGAGCCTCTTAAATCTCAAACTACTAATATTGATATAGGAGTTATCACTCCTACCATTTCTTACAATGGGTAAATTAATCCTACTCTTCATTTAAAAACATTTAGAAATCTATATAAAGATTAGGTTGAGATAAATACCTTTCATGCTACCAATATATTAGCCATAACCATCATGATTAATGATTTATATTTGTACAACCAACTCAAATCTCATTCTATCACTAGTTTGGAAGATTTAGTAAATGGTCTAGTAAAAGAGTTCCAAACTAGTGATCTCCTTGTGAATACCTATGCCCGTTTTATCAATTTTAAGTAAATTGAGATTGAAACCTCACAATATTTCATCAAATAATGGAAATAATTTTCTAATAAGTTAAAACATAATATGGTAGATGATAACCTTTTCATCTCTTTACCAATGTTCTTTTTCCCAAGTTATAAAATTGGGTCTAAACTCTCTCTCTCTCTCCACATACTTTAGAAGATGCCATTAACCAAGAAAAATTATCAAGACTTCCTTATGGATCAATTCAATTCATCCCAAAATTCTATGGGTGCCTGAATGTTACTCAAGAACAAGAATAATCATTCTACCAATGACGGTGTCACCAAATCTTATGATATCATTCATACTATTCAAGTTTTTATTCCCAACCAAAATTTAGAACAAGCTTCCCCTCCTAACCATATCACCAATCCTCATTTATCTTTAGCCAACAACATCAATGTTCATAAACCTTTATCCCTAATTTAATTAATCAAACATCTATCAAGGCCTCTCCCATGAGAACTTCATCCCACTCATGCTATGAAATCTTAGTATGATCTTAATAAATTTTATTTCTTTTATTCTGTTTGAGGTCATTCTCATGATACTTATAGGTAGCTTCATAATTTCTCTATGGATTTCCTTCTTGGTCCTAATTATGACCATGATTATATCATTCATAAAGTATAATAGGACTATGACATCACCTTCATATCCCATGAAACACAAACTAAATCTCAAGCTTTAAACTAGGGCAATGCTTGTTCGGCCATCTATAAAGGTACTCTTCCAAATCACCAAGATAACCATAAAAAGCCTACCCCTTCTACCATCAATGTTGATAGTCTTCCTAACCTAACTCTTAAAGATAATGTGGTAAATATGACTAACATACAAATGGTGGTTGATTTCATTAATCTTCAATCCATCTACGTACCTAAATTATCTTTCATATTTTGTGTTATCTAAGATTCTTCTCCAATTCACTTAATTAAGTTGGGGCAAGAAGACCTTGTATCTTTTGATGAACTAGTTCCAACACCTCAATTGGATAATAGTTCTTGTACCATTTCTACCATACCTCTAGCATCTTTACCTATCACTAATGATACTCAAATTTCTATCAACACTTCTTCTCAACCCACACCTATGTCAACTAACCCATGTTTTCAAGACAATCAACAACCTTGTCATCCAATCAAATCTTTTACCTCTTATCAACATAAACTCATATACACTTTGTATTCTCCTTTTAAAGGTCTCATTTAACTATATACACCTCTTTATAATAGTCTTCTTATGGTTAATGATAAATAGTATCCTATCATGGAGTTTACTAATCTCCCATCTCAAATTCGATTTCTCAAACTTATGTAGACCTCTCCACTTCATTGTAACCATATTATGTAGCTTTTGTTTAAAATAAATGTCCATGATCCTTCCCTAAAATGATGTAAAGACACCTTAGCTATATAAAAAGATAGCATTTTACAATAGTGTGAAGATATGTCCATACCTATTGATGAAACAATGGGAACTTCTCTTTCCCTCAAATTTCCCATTGCTTCTATGATCCTTGATGAGATTATACTTCATGAAGATGATCCCCATCTTTTTATTAGTGTCTAAATTAGTGATATCCAAGTCATGTGATTTAATTAATGAAGTTTTTGGTACTTATGTTACTTCTTTCAATTTTATCAAAAACCTTAGATGTTCAAAACGTAATATTAAATCTGCATGCAACACATGTCAAGGTTTTGACCAAAGGTAAATGCCTGATTTAGGTTATTTTTGGTTCCCCATTATTGTCCCACCAGTAAAACCTCATGTGAAGGTGATGATCTTGAACTTTTATCTATCCTATAACATTTTGATTGATAGGTTGTGGACTCATCGCATGAGACTATTTGCCTCTTCTACTTACTAATGTGTCAAATTTACTAATAATAGAGCCATCTATAGATTAAAGGTGATATTAAACCTCAAAATTTTGAGCAATTCCAAGACCATGCTATGTTCAATATTCTTACCCTTAAACCTTTACAAAGCATTCCATTTTGTGAATCTCAATGATTTAACTTTATTATAAATTACACCCAAGGTTATAATGTTTACCCTAAACTCATCAAGAATATTCCCCCTAACCTCTTACATCTCGATGATAATGAGCATGATGATATCAATCTAAATATTAAAACCTTAAATCTTTCACCTCATCTCAACTCTCATCTTCCTTATTTGTTACAACCTCATTCCCATTAACCACCTTGTGATGACATCCCCATTATCTTAACTAAGATTCAATATTCCATTCATCACACCACATCAGATGATAAGGTTATCTCTATCAATTCCATCAATCTTCATACACCTAATTAAGGTGATGGCTATACCTTAGATGATCCATTTTTAAAATTTTTATTTCAAGCCTAAGATGCTGAGATTATTCATTATCATTCATCATTACTTCAATATTTCATTATATCTTCTAGTATTACATCCTATATAATTCATAATTTTATCACATTTACTCTTACTCATAGGGTATAGATGGTGCGTACACTTCTAGTTTTTGAAGAACCTCATAGGATTAAGATTATGGATCTTACTATGATTGGTCTATATCACTTTTTTAGATACTAAGACCCCTTTATCTAACTTATCCCTAAGATTTTTATGACTATCCTTTAGCCTTATATGGAACCCACCCCTCCATTAATAGAGCCTAGTTCAAATATTATTCCCACTTTAAATGAATCTCTTCTTATTTCTAATATTATTCCTCCTTTAGTTGAGCCTTTTCTAGTCTCTACACTAGCCCCACCTTCTCTTGGTGATTGTTTTCTTCCTTTATCACAATTGGATCCTTCACCCACCAGATGGGGAGATTAGCCTAATTGTGACATATATAAATGTTCTGGTTATTAGACTAGAGAATATTCATTATACCAATCTTCCATGATTTCCATTTCCACTCCTATGTATACACCTACCAAGTGTACTCATAGGTGTATCTATTACTTCCACATCATAGATAAGAATTTATCCATGCATTGTCAAAAATTGAGATAATATATCAATACCTTTAATCCCACTACTCCTCAACCCTTATACAAGGCTATAAATCACTTGGAAGATTACATGAGTATATTCTTATGTATAAATAGGTATATTATCTTTGACATCTATGTGGCACCCATAATACTAATCATTGTCACATCCATTAACAACATCTTAAGGATCACTTCATTACCATTCCTTCACCATTTACCCTTCCTCCCATATGTCACTCTCAAAATAAGGCTCCCCCTTATTCCCTAGTGGTTTCACCTCATGTGGTTCCATATTCACAATTGGTCCCTTCACCTACTATTCTTCCACCTATGAATCCCTCACCTATGGACCTTACCTCACCCATGGATCCTTCCACACCAATGACCCCTTCATCTCCTATAGAAACCACTACCATAAATTATCCTAATCATTTGTTTCATGATATCCCTCATCAACATGATCCTTCAATCATTCCTACATTTTATATCAAAGAGATTCAATGTGAAGTCTTTATTAATTTTCACTAAAGATTGATGAGATATTAGTTATAGTTCACATTCAAATTCATAGATACTTATCAGATGTCAAGGATAATTTGTGTGTAAAAATATATTATTACCTTTTCACACATGCATGGTGTTCTTAAATTTTCATTTGGATTAGACATGTGCTCCAACTTTACATTTATCTATTTTATATCATTTGACATTATGTCAAAAAAATTATCTAACTCACATGGTGAATTTGGTTTTGCACATTGTATTTATTATGATGTCATTATGTTCTCTTATGGATTCTTTTTCATAATTGCATTATTTTTATTTTTGTTTCATTTTCTTATGAATCCATTTTTATTTTACATGATTTTTTTCTATCTTATCTCTATAAATATGGATAATTATTATTGTGACTTGATTATATAAAACTTGCTCCCTTTAGTAATTCCTTCTTTACCATGTGATCAATTATCAAATAATTCATTTCATTATAATCTCCTTTTACTATTCCACTTTGTATTTTTCTTATTTTTCTTTTACCCATTTATAAACTAAACATACACATGGTTAATACTTGAGATAACATGCTAGTTCATAGTTTATCTTAAGTGTTCTAATAAGTCTTGTCTTTTGGATACTTAGATTCCTTTACCAAAGCCTATATCTCATTCATATGTATCACTCTATCACTCATGATTGATCATTCTTGATCTATATGGAGGAGGAATCTTATAAGACAAAATATTCAAAACCTAAATCATTTAATAAAAGTTAATGATCTAAAAGGCCACATTACAAATTCTCAAAAGTCAAATCATATTAAAATATGTGATTCTAATTACATATCATTTTTCTAGTTGAGTCTAAAACTCCAAAATTGGCCTCATGATAGATTCAATGTCCATTAGGGTGTGGTAGGACATTAGATTAGAAAAAAACAATTAAAAATTATTTTATTGCTACTTACTTTCTCATGTAAGTACCCAATCTTCATAGTAGACTGATAACTCTATAAGGGGTCCTAAGGAATGGAGAACACATTATGAGAAGGTAGTCAATTTTAATTTTATTGTGAAAAAATACCAACATGATTTTATATTAGTAGCACACTTATTTTCCTACATATCTTTGTACTTATATTAAACATGTATCCTCTATATATTGATGGTCACTAGTCACTTAGTATGTTCTCATGTCCCTAGTATGGATCTTGTCTCCTAAGGTCTTCTGATAATAAGCCTAAATTTTGAATTTTACATTCCCTTTTTCACTCCATACAATCTTAATAGTTACCCTTGATAAATATTATTTTGTGTATTGATCACTTCCCTAGGGATTCCATTTATGATTAGTATTGTAAGACCATGGATAGGACCTGGCCTTCATCATAGATTATCAAAGTTTCACATTAATTCCACCTCAATAGTGTTTCCTTTGTGAGTTTTATTTTAATACCATAGATAGGACCTGGCTGTACTCATAAAATATTCTAATATCCAAGTCACAATGAAACTATATGTGTCCAATATGAGATATGATGTGATTGATTATGAGTTACACATCAATGACATGATTTCCTTCTTCATTTAGTATGTTTTATGCTTACTGCATTAATATTTCATCTTTTATTTTCTTATTTTTCAATTGCACATAAGAATTCAACCAATTTTATTCTATTTTTCATACTTCCCAAATTGAATTAGTGTGATTAATTAAAGGCCTTTTGCTTTTTTATTCTTTTTTATGCTCCTAACATTATTTAGTATGATTGATTGACTTAATTGATTTATTTTTATACCATTAGTCATTCAAATGCTTTACATTTTGTTACATTATTTCCATACTTCCCAACATGATTTAGTGTGATTTTAATTTTTTTAATTTGGTATCACTCTTTCTCATGGTTTAAAAACAATTTTTTCCCTCTTGTTTACCGTATTTTTGGTTTATTATACTTAGTCATCTTTCGATATTAGACATTTACCATCATGATTTTGTGTGTTGTATATTTTTCTTTGATTAACTACACTTTTACAAATATTTTCACTTTTTTTTATTTAACCATGCACATGTCCTACATAATGCTAGAAAAGAAAACACAACACATATATTTCCTATATCATATACAACAAAAGCAAAGTACATGTGGAAAAAAAAAAATATCTATGAATCCTCAACCACAACCATAATAGAAAAACATAAGATCCACATTAAAATGACAAAATAAAATATATCTATATATATCATGTGTTTTTGATATAAAATAAAAACATAAATCACTCCAACTCTAAGGTTGGGCTCTATCATGTCTATCTTGTGGACTAACCACATTTCCCATAGATGCCTCAAACAGTCCTTTCTAAATAGTACATTTCAAAGAGGATGTCTAAGATCTCAAATCTTGCTACCTATCCTTGTAAGTTAGCCACCTGAGACTGTAACTTCCCTAGCTAAAAGTTGGTAGCCAAATATATGGCTCTCTCATGATCCAAGGCATGCCATGTTTGTGCCTCTCCCACTCCCACCCCTGCCAGTGGATATATCCCATCTCTATGTTTTGATAAATACCTTGTGGCCTCCCCTACTATTCTACACCAACTCACCTAGGTTGGGGTAGATGTTACCAAGAGACAATCTAATGTGATAGGGTCATATGGTGCCACTATACATAACACAACTAAGTTAACCTTTTTTCCCCTTATAGTACTAAGTTAGATTTTTAACATAAAAATATAAGTTAGCCATTGGGTACTATGTTGAACTTTTTCCCCAAAAACTAAATTGGCTAAGACCTACTATGTTGGCCCTTTCAAAACTTCTTTTTTTACCTATTAGGTTGACTGGGTGGACCTAGTTCATTCAAACTACTAACTCTTTAACCCACTATAATAAATGACTTCAACATTTATTTATCTAATCCCTTTCAAACTAGTTCATCATTTAAACCTTAGTATATATCAATTTTTCTATGTTTTATGTTGATATCTAAATTGGAATAATTAATAATTTTATATAAAAGACTTAATTTCTTTATTAAAATTCATAGTTGTTTACCTATCCTGCACTCATTGTGGCCAACTAGGCATCCTCCTCATCTCAACTATCATCTCTTCACCATCTTATCTCTCTAAGATTTTTTTAGGTCTCTCAAATCTCTATTTTTCTCTTATAATAGTCAAACAATAGAAAATGAATTCTTTTTCACCCTATTTAAAGTTACTATTCCCAAATATTTATAGTTAGATTCCTTTTTTCGATCATATCTTTATTTTTACTAACTCATTTTTTGAAACATAAAAGGTTATGAAACCCTGATGTTATAGAGAATGTTTTCCACTCTTATATTCCTATATTCCAAAAAAATTGATTTCTCTCTTTTTTCCAGTAATATCTATATGTTTGCCTAACGTTCCTCACATTAGATGCATTTACATCTCTCGCATATATTTATTTATCTATAATAGTATGTTAAGTGAAGGTATGTGTTTTTTCATTCTATCCTTTCATTTATCTCATTTTATCCTTACTAAATTTTATTTAGCACTATCCTCTATTACAATTACATGATACGTGATGAGGTTTGAGTGGGGCATATGTATACACATAATATTTTCAAACTTTTATCAATTACTAATGATCTCTATCTTGTAATAACCCATTGAGTCTCAATCACTCTGAGTGCATTCCCTAAGTGGTGAACTAAGAAAGGGGTAGGCAGACAATTAATGTTTTATAGGATTGTTATCCCTTTTACCATTTGATATCTACACGCTTGTCTCCAAAAAACCATTCCCCTAAGTTTGTCCTTCTCTTTTACATATTCCTCCAATATTTTACCACCTTCAATACCACTTTTTCCTAACCTAAATCCTATTTTTATAGTTTACATGACTATATCATTTGTTTCAACCTTGTACTCTTATTTAAAAATCTTATTTAGGGTCTAGGTTGACTCTTTGCTAACCTACTTCATGACCTAATGAGTTTTCATCAATAACAATACTAGGTCGATGGGGTTGACCCTGTCAGCCAAAATTTTTATAAAGTTTTATGGTTAAATCTACCTATATAAACATAATAATCTCACCATTATTTAGAGAAGAGAAGAATAAGTAAGAGCTATTATGCGTCTTCTTATCCACCATTATACTTGAGCATCAAGATTAACATTTCATAGTTTCTTTAGAGATATGAATTATCTTATGGAGAAGTCTTTTGAATGTAATGATAGGTTTTGTATCCTAAATGTTATTTATACATATCATCCTTACGTACTAAAATAATCTCTTGTGAACCACCTTAGACAAGGGAGAGATTAAGTCTCAATGGGTTTATCTTCAAAGGTAGGTATTCCTAGCTTTGTTTCTCTTTTGTAAGAGCAGATAGATATGAATTTGTGATTCTCTTAAATGAATTAGGAATTTGTTGTTTCAACCTTGTACTCTTATTTAAAAATCTTATTTATGGTCTAGGTCGACTCTCTGCTAACCTAGTTCATGACCTAGTGTGTTTTCATCAATAACTATACTAGGTCGATGGGGTTGACCCTATCAGCCAAAATTTTTAGAAAGTTTTATGGTTAAATCTACCTATATAAACACAATAATTTCACCATTATTTAGATAATATAATAATAATTAAGAGCTATTGTGCATCTTCTTATCCACCATTATACTTGAGCATCAAGCTTAGGGTTTCATACTTTCTTTATAGATATGAATTATCTTATGGAGAAGTGTTTTGAATGTGATGATAGGTTGTGTAGCCTAAATTTTATTTATACATATCATTCTTACATACTAAAATAATCTCTTGTGAACCACCTTGGCCAAGGGAGAGATCAAGTCTCAATGGGTTTATCTTCTAAGGTAAGTATTCCTAACTTTGTTTCTCTTTTGTAAGAGTAGATAGATATGAATTTGTGATTCTCTTCCATGAATTAGGATTCCATATACATTGATTTAAGTATATGTCTTCTATTCATGTTTACTTTTTTTTTTTATTACTTCTTCCTCCCCCCACTTTGTGCCACAAGCTTTGTTGAGAACTATATTAGATTTATTTCGTTTACTTGTTATTAGTATAGTGAATATGGAAACATAGGAATTTGTTAGGGTTATTGCATAGTTTTTCTTGATTGAAGGCTTTGTAACCATCCCTAGTGATATTATTATGGTAAGATATATCCTAATTGGGTCTAGCGGATCCATGTTGGTCATGCTCCTAATTATGTAATGTATCCTCAATTATAAGTATAAGTAATATCTATCTTCTATGAGATAGGATTTATTTATGGATCTCATTCATTTATAATTGCATATATATAATTTATAAAACTACTATCTCTCAATAATGAATACTCACCTGATTGGGGCATGAAATGTATTGATCTCATGAGAATATCATTTTAATGAAGCACATGATGCTTGTATTGTAATGAAATGTAGATCTTAGGTGTAAATACATGTATAAAACAAACAAATAAAATAATTAACCTCATTTATATCTTACACTATCAAAGGATATAAGTTATGTCTAAAAGTCTTAGACACCTTGATTGAGGAATCTAAATACAATCTTGATCTTTCACTGGTAGGCAAATTATAGGGTTATAGATCTAATATTGATAAATTAAGTAAATGAGATAGTTTAAATTAGAAACCTAAAGGTCAAATTAGTATATAATATATGATTAAATATATATTTTTAATCTCCTTCTCCAATTTTGAGGATTTCATGAATGTCCTAATTAGGGGCCCTTGTTTCCTTTGAAATCACAACTTTTGTTTGATAAAATTGATGCCTAGTTTCAATCTAGATGGTAATTTTTTATTAGACTCCCATGTGGCTCAACCTCTAAGGACTTCCTCTTAATTTTTTTGAAGATGAAATCATCCTATGAGTTGATAAAACTCTATCCCAACCAATCCTTCTAGACATGACCATAATGTCTGAATGATTATTAATTAAAATTAGATTTTATGTCCACCTCTATTCCAACTCCCATATACTAAATAACATTCATCTCTTGTACCCAAATTATTATCTATGAGAAATAATTAATTGTCTATGCTAATTGTAGGAAACTAGGGCACAAAAATGAGATGTCATAAAAATAAATTCTTTAAATTATTTTTGAGGAAAAATCACACATAAATGGATGAAATAGAATCAAAGGGGACCTAATACCCCATTCAGGATCCTATATAAAGGTTTAAATTATATCCTTGGCTTCTAGAGCATCTTGTTTCCATTCTCATTTAGATGAAAATTTCCTAGATGATCCTCCCTAATCCTAGTTTTATCTTTATCTAGAGGCCTAGGTTGATTCTATTCTAGTGTTCCATCCTTTGGAGGATTATCTCTTTGTATCCTATTAGTGTTGGAAAAGATAAATTATTTTCATCCTTAATAGACACTGACTCTGATAAACCTTTTGGACTCTCAGATGGAGGTCATCACATTGATGAGGTTTTTTCATTAACTCTTGATAATGAAGGTACTTATGTATACACAAATCACAATTTCTAATTCAATATTGTAAAAAAATCTATGAAAAAATTGGATGTTGGTGAAATCATATTAAATTTAATGAATACTAAAGGAATGAAAATCATGGAAAATTTGTAAAAAATAAAAATCATCAAATGGAATAGAAGAGGGATGAACAAATAGAACAAATAATGGATTTTCATAAATTTCAAAAAGAAGATAAACCCTAGTATTCTTTCCTCCAATACACAAAAATGTCCAAGGAAAATCTAACCCAAGTTCAAGATAACATATGGAAAAGGGCTTACTATTCCATCACTAATGTCGATGGTGCCTCAAGGGGTTTAGATATATTTTGGAACCCTAAATAACTACATGTAAAAATTTATTAAAATTAAAACACCATTTAGCTATGTTGATCATATATAAAATTAGAAAGACATATTAGATACTCTCTAATGTTTATGCACCCAATTTGATAATGGGTAGGAGGTCCTTGTGGCATGAGTTCAACACTTTCATATGACTGAAGGTAATGGAAATTAAATGGTAGATGTATATTTTAATTCCCCATCTCCTTTATATAGAATAAAAGTGGATTTAAATACTTCAAATATAGTACACGAGATATAGATGATTTAAATTTTGACTAGGGTCTAGTGTAATTCCCCCTCAAGTGTCCTAGATTCACATGGTTTAATATATGTCTTGATAAGAATCCCATCCAAATTAGATTATATTAGGTTATAAAATTTGTATATGGAACAACTTGTTTTTTCCCTTGGGATTCAATATTTGTGAAGGATCCTTGACGATGTTTTGAAACCCAATATTTTGTCTCAATGCTCCTAGCCTCTTTTTTGATGGTTTCTAGATGATATTTCATGTTATAGATAAACACCATAGACATATTTACCCTATTCATTATTAAGTGGACTTATGTATCATTCAAAACATTCATGAATAATTCATCACTTGGATATGATACATGATCATAATAAGTATTCACATCCATAGAACTCTATTTAAGTGCTTCCTTACCCTATGTCTTTGATTCCATTACTTGTAAGGTGCCTACTTGAAATCATTATGTGTTTTAACTTTGACCACTAGAACAAAATGCTAATATTTGGTGTACTAAATCCTGCCAATGTTGATGGGAGGTGTGTAAATAACTCCTTATTTAGCACTTCTCAGTTTAAAATCTATAGAATCAGTTAGCTAGGCCATAATTTCCAACTCTACCAACTTGTTTTGACATAAGAGGATCCCTAGTTCCCTCTATTTTGATGATTTTCTAGTCTTGATAAAGCCAATAGTCACTAATATTCTCAATGGTTCTTTGCATTTGATCAAAAAAATTAGGCATGTCCTTGCCATAAATGGCTTGGTATGCCATTGAATAGAAGGTCTCAGTCATTTTGGTCATATTCTTCTTGAATCTATGTATATGAAGAATATTGAATTCATCATAAATTTAGTTCTTAGGATACTCAGTTGATGGCTCCCAAGGTTCCTCAAAAGATGAGTGAATAATCCATGTTATGGAATCTACTAAATGTGACATCATATATAAGTTTCCATCTATTCTATTTTCTAAATTAAGGACATGGATGATCAAATTGGCATTAAGGATCTTATTGATAGCTATGACCTTGGTGGAATTAAGGATGGTGCATAATAGGGGAATATAAAACTCATTGACATAGGTTATATTACGAAAACTATAAACTCAATTTAACAAAGCAATATAAATTCTAATTCTAGGCTTAAAGATGGTAATGGGGATATTAGAAATAGGTCCCCTGACTATGTAGGTACTAGAGTCACCATCCTATTCTCATAACTTGATAGTTGTATTATTTTTGTACATGTATGAAATAATAAGGGATTTATTATAGGAAATTTTAGGGAGGGGGATCTTATAGTATTTTTCAAAGGCATTCACACTAATATACACTATTATGGTGCTACATTAGCAACAAAGTAGGATTTTGCCTAAAATTTGGACATTTGTGAATAAATCAAATTATATGTCAATCAAAGGCATTACATTAAGTTTCTACAAAAAATTATTTAGGCCTACAAATTTATTTCAAACATGTCTTCTTTATATCTTTGTGTAGAATTTGAGAGTTAATCTCTAGGGCCACAAGGTTCTTCTACTTCAACTTCCTCCCATATAGCAAAATAATGTTTGAATTCACATTTGAAAATAACCTCATCAAAACTTGTATTTGTGTATTTCTTAGGTCATTCAATAGAATATATAGAGGGGTTACTGAAAGGTGTGAAACAAAAGCCATTCTTTTGCACTTAAGATGTCTAGTTCTCTAAAATTGTGGAATCTCTTGATCATAATGGAGTTTGAATTTACACTAGTAAATATTCCTATAATGACATTGCATATGTAATTTACTTCATTGATCACATATATTTCCTTTGGATTCTTTACCTCTACTGAATTGAATGTAGTTACTTGAAAAACTGATGAGAATTAATGGAACCAATGGCCCTGGGTTTATTTACTTTTTTTTTTGAATTTTCTTGGTGAAGTGTCAACTTATTTTGTCATCCTCAGTAATAGGTATATTCTCTTCAATTTACATAAAAAAATTAATGAATACTAAGCTGTGGTGACTTGATAGGTGTTTAGGAAAAAGGTCTAAATAAATTTAATCAAATAAAAACCTATAAAAGGTAAAATAGAAAGTAACAACACTTTGAAAAAAATGTTAGTTAGTCTAAAGGAGGAAAAACCTAATGTAATTTTAGATTAAATAATTGTATTACATGAATCATTAGAATCTATAAAAACCATTGACAAGCATTTCAACCAAAGACTAGATATGTAAATTGAGGTATGCCTACACATAACTTTGGTTCACAATAATAAAAGTTTCATCATGTCATTTTAATATTTAATAAAAAACATAGGTCACCTCACTGATCCCAAAAAATGAAGTCTAATTAATAAATATGGTTCTTGTTTATAAAATATAAATGGGGGATATTGAGACACAATAACTATGTCTTCTTGAATTCTTTTTATATGTTGTATTCCAAATGGTCCATTCTTAATCACCTTCTGACTGATCCTTTCCTCATTCTTCCTTTCTCTTAAGGTTTAATTACCTTGTTCATGATCATAATTACTTTTATCTCAAGGACATCCCTAAACAATTTTGTGTTATTTTTTCTTCCAGTCAATTATTTATGTCCTTGTTTTTTGATTTGGTTCCTTAATCCATCTTTGGGATTACCAATAGGTGATTTGGACTTATTATAACTTTCAACTTCTAAAGGTTATTTTGAAATAATTTCACTTGGGATATCACTAATATATTGAGTCACTTTGAGTTTCTCTTTGTCTTCTTTAGCATTCTTTATCAAACATGAGTTTCTATTTTTGACTTTGGCCCATTCTTGGACATTTTTCATATTTTCTAACTCTTCACTTATCATGTTTTCTGAATGATTTATTTTATGATATTATCTTTGTTAATTTACCAAGAAACACTCTTTAGACTAATTATATCTTTTTGATATATCATGATTTTCAAATTTATCCTCTTTATTACTTCATGGGATGATATCTCTACTGAAACCCTTTTATCTATAACTAAAATTTGTTCTATTCCCTTTGTTTTGTTATCCATCTTCTTATCACTTATCATTTGTCCTCTACTACATATCCTTGTTACTTGGTGAGTTATTTATCTATCTTTATATTCCATTAGTTCTCTAGGTGAATGCTTCCTTCTTATGTTTATCATGTACTCTTTCAAGTCAAATATTTTTTCTATTTTCCCTCTCTTGTCTTCTTTTTCTAGCCTTTATATCATAAATATTGAGATTACTATTACATACCATGGTTTCTTCCTAAATTTTTCTTTGTCCATGCCTTAATGACTCATCATATACATTTTATAAGTTAAATTTATATGCATTTAGTATTGTTAAATTGGTTTGATTACATTGAGGATTTTTTATAAACCTTCTTTCTCCACTATGCTATTCTTTATGACCTTTTAACGTGTAGACATATAGTCCTCTTTTACTAGTAGTAAAGTTTCCTTTATGGACTTCTTTTTCACTTATATTTATTGACTTACCATCTAAATTGAATACATATTGATATAGTTCCATTTCTAGGATCCTTTTCACCATGTATGCTACTCATTTCTCACTAATATTATTTAAGTGTAAGGCATACATTCCTTACCTTTTATTTCATCACTTGACTTAGATTATTGTGGGTTCCACTTCTACATTGCTACAATAGGATGAATACATTATAACCTTTGCTCCTTTCTTATTAGTGTCCTAGAATTTATGTAAAACTTGATGTAATTTTTGAGTTCCTCATTTTTCCATGTTTCTTCTTGTTCTATTTTTGGCTTGAATGACTCTCTTATTGTTCTTAACTCATGCGTCCAATGTTATTATTGAACTTTAGACTCTATATCTACACAAACACCACTAATATATATATTTATAGTGAAATTGTGAGTATGTATATCCCTTTATAGGTCCTTATTTCTTTGTTTAAAATTTCCATCAACCTCTTCCTTGTTGATTAGTTGATGTTATTTCCTTACTCGATCCTTCAAATACCTTTTTGATTAGTATAAAACATTTGGAATGGATAATATTTTTCCTTGTTAAAAACTAATCATGATCTAACCCTATTTTACGGTATCCATATTATTTTTTTCATTATTTATAGAATTTCTTCCTGGTATTCCTTATAACCATAAAATTTTATTCATTACTCCCTCTACTCCTTTTGATTCTCAAAATGATTTGTCCTAGAGTGGACTGTTCATGAGATAATTACTTAAGTTACACTCTGTTTCTAATTTATCACTTTATTTTTCATAATATTTTTTATATCCTTCACCCTTGTAGGTGTAATGTACAAATTTATTAAACTACTCTTGATATCACCATCATGATTATCTCCTTGCTTGTCTCTAATTTTATACCTTTTCATGACCTAAAAACACATCTTATTTAGGTTTTCCTAAGATAAGCATACTCTTTTAATTTATAATATTATTCTCTCACTCTTTTAGCATTATTTATATCTCCATTGGCTATTATCATCCTCATTTTGAATAATATTGAGTTCTCTATTGGCTTGACTTTTACCTCTATTTGAATTTCATGACTCTTAATTGGTTTGATTCTACCTTAAAGAGATATAATTAATTACTTTTTTTTGTGACACTTTATTTTTCCTTTTTGTCCACGGTCCTTCCACCTTCAGTCACACATACCTTCTAGTTGTTAGTTTGAAAAATTAGAACATCATGCTCCCCTCTTATTGCCTCTAAGATTGGGATTTTATTTTCATGTTGGCTTGTGTTTCTAAAATATTCAATGATATTCTTATATTTTCTCTCATCCATATCTTATTCACCAAATATTGGTCCTTCCTTTGGTTCACAAATGAACAATACTTTTTATTCTTCCAAATATTATTTCTCATGCTTCTTTTTTTTACTATGCAGGTTTTCATATCTCTCCCCTCATGCTTATATGTACACTTAGATTTATTTTTTCTTCCTTTATGAAGGAAATAAATATATGACTTATTCTCTTTATAATATTATCTCTACACTAAACTTTACATTTATTCTCAACTTATATCCATAACATTGTCTTTCTTCTTCTTGTATCATCTTCATCATGAGTTTCAACTTTGCTTTTAGCTCAACTATCTATTTCTCTATATCCAACTCTTTATTATTGTTATCTTTTTTCATATTTTTGTTTCATTTTCCTTTAACTAATCCATTCATCTTTATTTTCTCATCCTTTTTCAATTTCCTCTAAGTTTCAATGTGTTCTCTCTCTTCATTTTCTCTCTCACTTTAGGCATCAACATTCCTTTTCCTCGTCATCAAGTTTGTCTCACATTGTTTGATTATTTATACCTCACCTAAGTTACCTTCATATAAACCTGGTATGTTGGTACCTATTGTAATTTTTCACCTTGGAATTTATTTTTAAGATTCTACTTTCTCTTTCCTTTCACTTTCCAATCCCCAAAGTGTTTTAGAGCTTTTTTCCTTTCCAGTTAAATATTTTTTTCCTTTCTCAAAGTTTCCAAAAAAAATTATTCTATATTATTATCTTAATATCAATTAAATTTATACTCTTCCTAAGAAATATTGATATTCTTTAATACCAAAAAATATGCAAGTAGATACAACTTGCCTTTGAGTTCTAATAGTTAGGATTGTAACCTTTATTTACTCATCTCTTAGGTTAACTTTTATTTCTTAATGGATATCCCTCAAGATGTTGTTACACATATAAATATACATTTTCAAGGGTTATATATATATATATATATATATATATATATATATATATGCATACATATATATATATACATATACATATATATATATATATATACAGATATATATATATATATACATATACATATATATATGCATATATACATATATACATATATGTATATGTATATATATATATATGTATATATATATATACATACATATATATATATATATACATACATATATATATATATACATATATATATATATACATATATATATATATACACACACACATATATATATACATACATACATATATATATATACATACATACATATATATATATGTATATGTATATATATATAGTATGTATTTATCTTCTATACCAATATTTATTATTGGTATAGGTCTTTTATGACTATAATATAAATACAAATAAGCTTAGAGACTTGTTACTATGCCTATTTTGATAAATAAGAAGTATTTATATCATTTTTTAGTGTATAAGGATATATATAATGAATTAAAACATTCATAAAAATGTAGAAAATAGAAATTAATTAGTTATCCACTCTTGTACCATTGTCAATTTCAAGAAAGGATGATATAAGGTCTTTATAACCATGTTCTTTTTTACTTTATACAAGTGTGCAGACACTCAAACTCTAGTAGCCTTTTATCTAGTTTGTGTTAATCTCTAAAATATACTTCAATTATTGATCAAAACTAGAATATACCTCTCCAAAAAATTTAAATAATTTCTAAGGGTTAATTTTAAATATAAAAGAGGGTTTTCCATCCTAAACCCTAATCTGCCAGAAAATAAGCTAATAACACAAAATTATTAAAATATTGAGTTTAAATGACTTGAAAAATCTTTTTTAAGTTTTATTATGTTATATAAATGTTTTATATAATCATTTATTAAGTTCAATAATCAATAAAATCTATGGAAACCTTCTCTTTCCTCTAAATTTACCATACATAACTTTGTTACTTGACCCTTGAAAATTCTATATAGTCACAAAGGATGAAAAAAGATAAAAAATAATTAAATAATGTTTGAATATATTCAAGGAATAAAATAAACACCAATAACCACAAAAATAATCCTTTACATTTCATATATATTCATAACTTACATAGACATACTTTTATAGACCAATAACATCAACCACCCTTGTTATTCTACAAATTAAGATTTTCATATTCCTTTATTTATTTTATAAGATCATGTAAAGGAGAGTCAAAGTCAATTATATTGATTCTTATATGTCTATAATTATTTTCATTTGGTTTCATCAATAAATATATCTCATCTACCTCAAAGACTTATCAAAATATGTTTTAATTGGTCTCTTCTCTACATTAGATGAAGCTTAATTTAAATTTTAGGTAGGTTTAAGATAATTTTATCATTGAAAATGACCATAATAAATTATATAAGACCTTAATAACCATTAAATAAGAACCAATATATTACAACATACCAAAACTCTTCAAACCCCTTTGACAACATTTTAAATATTTAGTTTTGGAGGCAAATTCAAAAGTATACCGAACTAACCTAAAAATTATAGATAAAGCTTAAATAAGGATTAATATTATCTAAAAAAGACCTTTAATACTAGATAATACAAAAATATATATAATTAACATATATATTGTAATGCACTTACATCAAAAGGACATAAAATTTTCATAAAAAATACATGCATACATACGTGTGTGTGTGTGTGTGTGTGTGTGTGTGTGTGTGTGTGTGTGTGTGTGTGTGTGTGTGTGTGTGTGTGTGTGTGTGTGTGTGTGTGTGTGTGTGTGTGTGTGTGTGTGTGTTTTATGTACAAAAATATAAGTATCAACACACAATAATAAATAAATGTGGCTATCATCAAAGAATTTGATATCATTAAAGAATCATAAAACAAGTGAAAACTAGTATACACCATCCACATGTATCAATGTTACATCATATAAAATTAACATATCCCTATATCAAAATGTAAGATATTATAAAGTAACAAGACACTTATAATATATGTAGCTCAACATGGTTGAGAAATAATCAATAGATATAATATGTGATAATGTAACATATGTAATCATATGGCCCCAACATAGGGATAGCCATTGGGTAGAATGAAGTATCTCATATATGATATGTATTACTTATGTCACACCCATATACCTAAATAAATATATATGTGAATAAAAATAATATTATATCTACAAAAATATGTAATAAATACCATATGTAAAGAAGTAAAGTAGAAACTTCTGTCATGCTTTAAGGCCCGACTTTTTTTATTTTATAGAATAATTTGAATGATTTTATATTTCTGACTTATTTGAATATTTTTTAATTTATTTACATATATGAGAGATAAAATAACATTTCTTAAAAAAATAAAGAATAGGAGGGATCTGAATAGTCTACAACATACATGAAAGTGTATTGTGAACCATGTGTGATATATTTACAATGTAGTTAGAGTAATATAAAGAAATATTACCCCATTTTATATTTGTATCACATTAATATAAATAATTATCATATGTGGAAATAATAATATGCATGCCCTTAGTGGATATTAATAAATGTTTGATAATTTAGTATGTATACATAAGAGTATGCATTCATGTATGCTTAAATGAAAACCATAGATGATATGGTATAGAATCATGGTAGCATAAGAGTCCTGGATGTATGGATCATGATAATTATATCATGATTACAATCAAGGTATTATTTATTTCACAACACATGATAATTTATATAAAAATAAGAAAACTTCTTTTTTATTTGGTATTTTAGAGTTTTTACATCCTTTTTGTAATTAATTCAAACCTTGGTCTACTTTCATAGACTTGGTTATCCAGTTGTACATTTATATTTATGTTTATTATATATATATTAGTTTTTGTGAACATTAAAACCTCAAACAATTCTATGTTTTGTAAATCAAATTTAAGTGATTAAATTTATTCTTTTCACTTTTCTAAAATCCATGTTACCTTAAATAATTTTCAATTCTTGATTGTATTTAAAAACATAAAATGGTCGTGTTCCAATTGTTCCTAAAAAGGACGAAAATCCAAAAGTGGTACATAGGTAGGTAGTTTTTTTTTATATATTTTGACTTGGAAATATTTTATACATGGCATTTATAGAGTTTCAAAGGTTAATTTGAGATGAGAAACTTTAATGTCTTGCATATTTCCTCAAAATGAGTTCTACATCTTAATAATTGTCAACTCTTAAAAGCCTTACAAAATGTGAAATGGTTTTGTTCCACTTGCTCTTGAAAAGGCTAAAAATCTTAAATTGGTGCATATGTGGTTACTTTTTTGGCCATATCTTTATACTCACTATTATATTTTCCATGTCATTTAAAATGGTATAAATATGACTTCGATGGAACAAACTTTCATGTTTTGCATTTTATCCAAATATTTCATTTTATGCTTCATAATTTTTTATTCCTTATATTGTAAATAAAAGTGGAATGGCTATGGGTACAAAATAAATTATATTTTTTAAATATATTTTAAATTTTAAGTCTATTTTTTGTGTTGTTTTCATTATTGGAAATGTGGTATCATCCACATCCTCATGACATAACATTCACCTATGATATATGCACAGTTTAAAGCTTGTATGAATTTTCATCTTAGGAATGTTATCAATAATATGTATTTTTATGTTCATATTGAGACCCTCAAACCTCTTCCATTAGGTAGAGTGCTTCAAGGAGTTGAAATTTCATATTTTACACTTATCTTTGAACTATGTTCTTAACCTTCAATTTTCCTTGTTCTTGTAGAGGCCAAAATGTTCGAAATGGTTTGCAAGCATTTTTCGATCCCTCATCAATTTTTTTACCATAATTTCCAAATTTAAACTTCATTTTACTAGTTGTATATGGAAATATGAAGACTCTTCTAGCCCATATTCCATGGTGCCATATTTTTTTGTTAAATCTATCATTTAAAAGTTGTTTGCATTATATTGCCACATTTTTTAAAAGGGGTTTTAATTTACAAAATTTAAATAAATTATGTTTTTTTATAGTAAAGAGAATAATGGATTTAAAAACATGGAGGGTAAAAGGGATATCAAGTTATAAAATAATTCCAAGTGTGGTTTGGGAGGGAAAATAATTTCCCTCTATTAACCCAAGTTCTATTAATAATAAAGTGAATTCCATTTGAAGGGTTGGATATTTGTTTAATCTTAGAGGAGACATTGAAAACACTCTGAATTTATGAAATTTTATAAATTTTTAGTGTAATATGTCCCTTAATTTATTATTACTATTGTTATGATGCTGATTTTGTAACCGAATGATTGTGGATTTGAATATTGTTATTTAAAATGAATATCCTAATTAATAAAAGATTGCATAATTTTGTTTCATGATCTATGCATGAAAATGGTGATCGTGTTTATTAATTTCATATATGTGTTTCCCTAAGAAACTTAAATAAACTTATTTCCCTCATTACAAAAGGTTTTATATTTTCACTCTTTCCATTTCTATTTTGATTTTTTACTAATATTTTAATGTAGGGTTTTAATAAGATCTAAAAGTAGTCAATACTTGAATGTTTATCTTGATTATTATGCTGCTTAATTCCATTTACATACTATTGAATATACATAATAAACATTTATCTTAAATCATTCATATCCACTTCACTGAAACCCACAAATGCTGATTTATTTACTTTGGAAAATCAAATATGTGAACATTAATATTCTTCTCTTAATACACATTTAAAATAAATATGAATGATAAAATTAATCATTTCACTTTTATCAATCGTATTAAATTTAAAATCATGTTTAAATTTCAAACTAGTAGGCACCTTAAAATATAATATTTACACCTTGACCAACTAGGTTACCTAGTACATCATGGATCAATAGATATAGCCCTTGGGGATATCTTTCAAAACTAATTTAAGGAGAGGATATATGATCTAGTATCTTTCCTAAGTTGGTTTTCCAAATTACCCATCAATAAATTGGAACTATAAGGAAGTCCAACTAAAACTTAAAACTAAAAATACAAAATAAAATTTTAACTTGGCATTTTAGAGGTGTTTCCCACATTAAATTAATTTAAACATTAATTTATAAATCAATTAAATACTCTTGAAATCAATGTATATTTATGTTTAATTTGAGCCATTATAACTTAGTGAAAAAAACAAAAAAACTAGAGAAGATAAAGTAAAATTGAAAACATTAAATATCCAATTAGCTAGTAGCTCACCTAAAATTGTAGTTTCCCTTGCTAACATGTTTGTTTCCCCTCAAAACCCACTAATGTCCAATAATATCATTTTTATTGGTAGATGTAACTACCTGGTAAATGTTGTTGTTGTTTCCCATAATTTTTAAGAAAAAGAGTAAAAATGTTATGCCCTAAGTATGTCCACTCCATAATATATATCATCAAAGAGTATATTCAAGCATTCAAATATGTTATAATAAGAACTTAAGTGACTCATGTGGATGTTGTCTATAGGAATGTTTCCTTACACCTTAGACAATATGGCCTATGGATATTATATTAGATTGGTAGATTGGTCCATGACCTCTTGGAATGAATTATAAATTATTTATATTAATAAATTTTAGGTGCACATTGACCCTGTAGTCCTTTATCATAAAATTATTTAATCCCATAAAGAAATAAATGAAAAAATTAGTATTTTTTTATGCATCTTTATATAGTATGTATAAGTAATTAAAATCCCATTATATGTAAATTTAAGTGGATTCCATACAAACCTACATAGGAAATTTTAACTCAATAACCTCCATATTTGTCCAAAAAGACTCCTATAACTCTTGTAAATTTATCATTGGCATAACATAAAGTTATAATTATTAATAAATGAATTATGTTTTAAGGTTATGGGTTGGTTCATTTCCCCTGTTAGGCTAGTCAGGGGCATATAACTATATTATAATCAATAATTGTTCAATTATTCATAATACACCTATTATCACAATAAATTACACCCTTGAGGAGGTTATCCATGCAACCTCACATAATTGATAGAATGTAGACACCTATAGGTTGTGCATGGCCTAATTAATGAGGTGAATATATAAATAAGGCTAACTCCATTGATGTTTCATCTTGAAACTACTACTAGACTACTAGTTGTTGGGAAAAAGGTAAGAGATAACTAAAAACAACCTAAATAAGGAGGTGATGCACCAAATTTATTGACCAATACCATGAATTTGAATATTCATAATGAACATAGAGATTAAATATTCATAAACTAATCCTAATCTACTCCTCTTACATTAATATTTCAATATGAAGGTGGGAGATAATAATTAGGCCGTGGGGGATAATTATCAAAAGTTCTAAAGATAATAATGGAAGATTGATTATATTAACCTTAAAAAGACTAATTAAAAACTAAAAATTACCTTCAAGAGTAATTTTAAATTTCATGTAGGTGAGATAATGAGAAAACATGTCAAGGAGAACTGAATCAAAACTATACAAGATCAATCATTCATGTATAAACACTAGAATATAATCATAAGAGAAGGTGAAAGTAGATTATGTACTTTTTAAATGGATTAAATAGGATTAATTATTTTACATAATCAAGTTTAAGATCCATTTAAATGTAAAAATAGACCATACATATATGAGAGAATGAAAAAGAGAGAGAAGATGGGCGTTGGAAAATCCCATGACAAGTATCATCTCATGATGAAGTAAGTTACAAACAAGAAAGCCTACATGTATAATATTTTTTTAAATCTATCCAAAATGTCTCATATTTTTTTAATTTCTTATTAATCAAGGTTTTGTAGAGTGACTGTTGACCTTCTTGGATGACTCATCAACTTCATTTGAAATTGTCTATTATTGGATTCAGATGAGTTACAAGTATATGTTTTGATACATAGAACTCTTTATCATGATTCCTAGAGACTTCTCACACCATAATTGACCAATTCAATTATTCTCTCATGCTTATGTTATTGAGACCTAAAACTCAAGCTTCTTCATACTGACAAGAATCTATACTTTCATTATGTGAGCATGGTTGATTCAAACAAGGACATGAAAACAAGCCCATCTCTTCATCTAAGGTATACTCCTTAATTTATGACTAAAATAAAATATTTATAACCTCATATATATTTATTAAATGATAATTATATCCATCTTTAGCTTATAGATCACCTTTAAGGACTAACATGTAGATGCATTTAGTCTCTTGGAGTTCGTGATGTCATGTTTATTTGCTATAAGGTTTATTGATAATTTTGGTAGCCTATGTGTCACTTTATGGGTCTTAAATATATTTTATGTAGACCAAAAAATAACTTCCCATACTTAAAAACTATTCACAACCAGTCAATATGCTTTCACACATCCAAATCCTTGCAAGTAAGCTTAAAATTTTAACTTTTTGATCATTTTTCATACCTTCTATTATTCACACCTACCAAAAAATGGATCCAACAGTATTTATTTAGACATAATAATGTGATCCAAGTGATTTGAAGACATAAAAATATAATTATTATCACTTAGGTTCATTATCTTTCCCATCAAGCTCTTAAAAGGGTTCAAAGAGGGTTTAGACATGTTTTCATTCTTAACAATGATTCATAAATATAAGGTCTTATTAAGATGAATAAATTAAAAAAATTAGAATTATAGTTACTACACCAGCATACCCTAATTTAATTTTCATCCATGCAAAATCTCCTTGAATTTCTAAGCAAGAAACTATGTCTTCTTGAGCTCCTAGAGGAGTTATAACAAGTTTTTGATTGATTAGACTTATTAAGCATTGTTCATATATAAATAAAATTGATATATGAGATAATTACATGATTTTTAATTTTCAAGTCTCACTAAAACATCAAATATATATTTATTCCCATGTGTTTTCTTAAATGAGTTCACATGTGGAAAAAAAAGTCTCTTGACTGTCTAGGCCTGCATGTTGAACTTGGGAATATTTTTTGCTTTAAGAATCCCCAAATTTATTGATTGATTATTATAATGATTTATAAACTTTAAATTAATATTTATTAATATCCTAATTTTTTAAAAATAAATATTATCCTCCCAGAAGGATATATAACTTTATTTGCCTATCATGAGGGTTTGTAGGCAATCTTCCATTTTAACCCTAAAAGCCTATGTTTGATGGTTCCCTATCAATTAAAATATTTTTATAACTTTATAATCATATATTATTATTCAATAAAAATTTATTATACATAAAAACCCTAAATAAATACAAAAATTTCATGATTTATTCACATTTTTGAGAATAGACATTTGCGTCTCCCTTAGGCCTATTTCTTGCTTAGGCTTGAGAATGTTTTGTTTGAGTGGTGATTTATAGTTTTGGAAAGAAGTATGAAAAATGTATTATTTATTAATGATACATAATTAAAAATGTAACATATTTTATCTCCATGTTCGACATTAAAATCATATTTGCTCAATCCTCATATTCATACATGTAGGTGTGTTTTGTAGGCTTCTTGACTGAGCTTACATTTGTACATATGTTCTTATTCCAAAACACATATGAACAATGATAATTATTATACACATTACATTAAACTAAAAAAATGTTTTAATCACCCTAAAATAACCTTCATACATCAAATATCTTCATAAATTTTCATACTTTCTGCCAGCTTTATGTATAGGCATGTATGTGTATACAAATCTAGTCTTTCTGAATTATAAGGGCATTATTATTGTTGTTCCTTAACCTGAATACTTTATGAAACCATATTAAATAATTTTATTAGGTTAAATATATCCAGATTTCAATAATAAATCAATCATCTTTATTTCTTTTTTAAGTGGATTAGATCCATAAGCAGAAATATTCTTTCAGGCTTTAACACCTATTAGACTTTCTTGAATTTTATTGCATTACATTACCTATGAGAATTTGTAAATAATTATTTACATTATTTTAACATGATAAAAATGTTTTATATTCTCTCAAACATTTTTTTGACCATTCAATTTAGTCTTAGTATCAAAATTGGTTTCTATCATGCCTTTCACAGTCATATTGGCCAATATTGCATAAATGTTTTTAGGTGATCATTAGTATTTGGGACTTACTTTAGGATTAGGATAAATTTATGTACCATTATAAGTCATTAATATTGCTATAAATCATTAATATCACTCTCATATATCACATTTAACACCAAACTTGTATTCTCGTTCCACAACATACCGTACATGCTTATATAATGTCTTCATGAGGACTATACCCTTAATTAGTGAAATAAATCCATTTTAGGAATGTATTTTGGATAAAAATAAATATTTTTTGACTTATGGGATAGTGGACATATTTTTTTTGATTTACTAGTACACTCTCAACTATTAGAATCCATAAAAATATAAGGAACTCCATTGTCTTCAACTAAAACCCATGTCACTGTGAAGATTTCTTAACTTTTGGC